>CM060962.1:27546014-27731014 GCA_030765045.1 Tenodera sinensis | reverse complement strand
TGTATTTAAGAAAAACGGGTATAATATGAAAAATAAATTACATGTATTGCTGATATCTTAACAGAAGTCTCCCAAGGCTTTATTTAAGGAGTCAATTAAAGCTCACTAACCACCTTTAAAAAAATGTGATGCGTTGCACTCACATGACTCTGTCTACTCTTGTACTAACCATTCCTACAAACGTTTATCCCTATATCTTCTTCGTGTTAGTTATATAACCATTTGCAGAAATTATCTCATTTGCTTATTTTCTTGTAGGTGGAAGGAGATTGTGGGAATATGTAGGCTTTGAGTTATAGTCTTATGTTTCAAAGCTTTCAAATTCCGTTATCTTTGCACGGTTAACGTATAAAAGAACATGTGAAAGATGTTCCATTTGACAGAAGTATGTTCTCCAAAACTCGCACAAATAACAAGGCATAGCTCCGAAATGGTTCAATCTATAAAAAAGTTTATTTGAACATAAATGTTGTATTTTAGCAAGATCTACATTTTTGTATAGTAAGATTTGGTCTATATCTTACAGTTTACCAGTTATGCAAAAGTCGTCCGGAGTGAATAGTACTGGGGCTATAGACAGAAAATTCAAGATATACACTTCATTTATAATCAAAATATCTCAAACATATGACATTTTAATCAAAATCGTTAGTCATTTTCAAGAAAATTAAAATTTTTGAAAAATTTTCCATTTAAAGGGTAGCTTAGTGTGGAGGAATTTTCTTTAAAATGTTCGTGTCGCATCCTTGAAAGATATTAAATTTAAATACCAAATTTTGTTTTTAACCAACTGTTCGCTTTTTAGTTATGCTGACAGACAGACAGACAGACAGACACATACACACACACACACACACACACACACACACACACACACACACACACACACACACACACACACACACACACTGACAGACACACAGACTGATAGACACACACACGGATTTTTTTCTAAAAATTCTTATTTTTATTTTTTAATTCCGGGAGCCTCAAAACATATATTTCCGGTGAGATCTTGATATCGAATGCAATACTTCCTCTACTATGCTATACATAATACAGAAAGTAAAAGTACCGTGGTTCATGAATTAGTAGGTAATTGGCCCCGGAAGCGCTACATACGTATTGTAAGTTTAATGGTATATCCAATCTATAAAAATGAATTATTGAAAATCTAATATAAGCTTTACAGCATGTTTAGAAGGAACTGGTTACAAACCCAACAGTCAAACTTATTATCTAAGCTATATTTTGTATGTGAACCCATACACATTGCAAAATAATTATTGTAAGTCACGTCTTCAAATGACTCACTTCTGGTAAAGTATGGAGAGAGAGTAATTTATCTCTGACTCAGTTCCATTTCTGCGAAGCTAAATCTCAGATTTTGTAAGAAATGTCCATTGCTGGAGGAGATAATAAAGGTACACACTCATTACACTATACTAATTGTTTCATTTACTTAAAAGCTAACAATGGGGTTTTCTTTTGGCTAAATCGTTATTGATATTAAGCTTCGTAGTTACAGTGCTTCAAAGGGGAGATCTGTAAAATTTTGTATGCGAACTTTTCTGATGTTCTGGCTCAATTTTTGTGTCCGTTAAATTCTTTGTGCCTCAGACTCTGCATGACCTCTAAAGGGAAAGAAAGAAAGAAAAAATAGAGTAGAGAAATTATGTTAGCGACTGTGGGGAGCCGCGCCCCCAGAGCATTCCAGCTTGCTCGAATTGTCGGCTAAAATGATGTCAAACATGAATTGGAAAGTGAAGCAGTGCGGCGTGCCGTCCAGACTAAATTTTCCAACGAATACGAAATGAAACATCTTCCCAGTATCCGCCCTAGAGAAGGAGTGTGATTTACACAGTAAATATGTAAAGGTGCGTTACTGGATATGAGCTACTTTTTAAAACGGTATTTATCTACTTTCATCTACAAGCCCTTCCTCTACCACAGGTATGTGCAACTTAGATCACAACAACAAACGCGAAGAAAGAAATAGAAAACGAGGGGACTGCCATTCTGATGCGAGACACGGATCACGTTTTCGACACCCTTGCTGTGCCTTTTAGTGAACCAAAATTCTATATTAATGATATGAACTTCTCCAGCACTTATATATCTTATGTAGAAGAAATATTGCATTATAGAAAATATCTATATTGGGATTTTGTCGGGTTTGTAGGCCGTGGTCCAGTCGAAGAATTATCTGACGTTTCGCCTAAGGCTGCGTTGGGCATCTTCAGAGAGGGACTCCTGATTGGTTAACAACTAGAGGGCGATTGATGGAGCGCCCGGCTTATGTATAGGTGAGAGGGACCGCCTCTCATCTCCTATTGGTTGTTCGTACGCCAATCACTACTATGTGGCTGTGAGAACTGCCATATGACTGGTTCTGTTGGTGTTCTGGGGCTTCGGTTTTGTATTGTCTAGCACCGGCACGCAGGCTGTGTGTATACGTGTTGTTTCTTCCTTTCTGTTGAAATTATTTTTATGTTTATGGGTCTCAATTTTTACTTTCTCTACTGGTAAGTAGGGGAAGTAGGTATTGTATTCCACCCAAAAATTCGATGTCGAGATTTCACCGGAAATATATGTTTTGAGACCCCCTGAATCCAAAAAAAGCATTTTTAGAAAAAGGTCCGTGTGTGTGTCTATGTGTCAGTCTGTCAGTCTGTCAGTCTGTCAGTCTGTCAGTCTGTCAGTCTGTCAGTCTGTCAGTCTGTCAGTCTGTCAGACTGTGGACAGATAACTCAAAAACCAAAAGTCGGTTAAAAACCAAAGTTGGTATTTAAGTTTAATGTCTTTCAAGGATGCGACACGAAGATTTTGAAGAAAATATCCCCACCCTAAACTACCCTTTACGTGGGACATTTTTCGAAAATTTTGATTTTTTTGAAAATGGCTCTAACGATTTTGATTAAAATGTCATATGTTTGAGATATTTTTATAACAAAGAAAATGTATATCTTGACTTTTCTGGCTATAGCCCCTGTAGTCGTATTTACTCTGAACGACTTTTGCATAACTGGTAAACCGTTAGAGATAGACCAAACTATACTATACAAAAAATGTAGATCTTGCTAAAATACACAATTTATGTCTCAATAAATTTTCTTGCAGGGTGAACCATTTCGGAGATATTCCTTGTTATGTGTGTGAGTTTTGGAAAACCTAGAACTTTCGTGAAATGGATCATCGTTGTTCATTTTTTCATATGTTAAGTGTGCAAAGACAACAGAATCTCAAACATTTGACTCGCACAAAGCCTACTGTATTCTAACATTCCCCTTGCACCTACAAGGAAATAAGCAATAAGTTGTACAAATGTTCATCTTAACTAAGACGAAGAAGATATAGGAATAAGAGTTTGTAAGAATGGTTAGTACAAGAGTAGAGAAAGTCATATGAGTGCAACACATCAGATTTTTTCTGTTAACGTCCTCCAGCGTAATGTCATATCGGACGATTTTAATATCCTTGAGGTGGTAGCTCGACAATATTTTGTTTGTGAGGTTATGCAAAGAGCATACAACAGAAAAGAGCAGCATATGCTGACCTGTGTTTTTGAAGATCTAACCGTTATCTTAACCTTCTATGTACATACAACACGCAAAAACACCTTCTTAACCAAAAGAATTCCAAACATAAAAATGATTTTTATAACAATGGTGACACTTTAATAGCACTGAGGAGTCTACTTTAACAAACGAACTGTTTAATTCACATTTTCTTCACAATGATACCAAAATAGGATAACATCCTTTGTTGAAGTGAAACAAGATGATATTTACTGTAACAGCTGCAAGTATTGAATAGTGTTTGTTTATTTTTCCTGTAAGTTTTAAGTGATACTATATTTACTTCTTCCATTTGCGAACCGTAAAATATTGGGTTCAACCTCTTATCATTAACCCAGAATCCCTCCTCCCTCCTAGAATGATACATGCGGCGCGCCCATACCAGGGACTATGAGAAGATGCCCATTTTAAGACCTAAACGAGTGTAAATTCAAAACAATGCGAACGCTTCCTTCATTGGCTGAAGTAGAGTTCGTTGCTACATCGGTTCAATTCAGTAGGAATCGATTCGTATCTAACTTCAACCGATGAGAGACATGAGAATATCTTCCCCACGTGGAGTAATTCACGTGATAGCAGCTGCTTTGTTGCCTCAGGATGGTCCATATGCACGTTAGCTTCAGTTATTTACTCATACGAGTTTGGCTGAATAACACGCCCTTCCAATAGGACTCCCAGCAGAAATGGGCGATCATTCAACATTTGTCGACAGATAATGTGCTCTCCAGCGTGCCTCCCCGATTCCAAATGTTGGTTTATAAAATCCCACAGATCACTATTTATCACATCCCTTCAAATTTCTCAGGTTGTTAGGGCAATGGTCTAATACGACACGTGGCTGAAGAATTCTTTCCTATGTGAACCTGAGGACCGAAAACAAAGGTTCACCACAGTACAGTACATAAGTCCAGTTTACCTTCGCCTGTCGGACACCCCCGTATAAGTGCGTATGCTGTTAAAATAGCAGGAAATCTGAGAAAACTGAATTCCGTTATTGGTACCGAAGATTACACGCCTAATTGAAGGTACCGTTATACTATTTCGAAATGGATGCCAATAACTATAGATTATATTGCAGATTCCATAGCCAAAATAATGTTTAGGATACCTAACTGCTTAAAGGCCGCCTCGGTAGCGCAGTGGTAGCACGCCTGCCTCTGGCGTGGAGGACCCGTGTTCTATCCCCGGTACAGCGTGGAAATTTTTACCCAACTGAGAGGTCTGGTATGGGGTGCACTCAGCCTCGTTAGGGGCCAATTGAGGAGCTACTTAATGAAGTACAGACCCCAAGTCGTGAAGGCCAATAACTGGCCGAGGGAGCTCGGGGCGCTGACCACGCCCAAACCTCCAGTACTGCACCCCACTCATGACGCCTGAAGTGGGCAGAGGTGGGGGACGCAGTGGCAGGGCGGCAAGCCTTGGCCCTTCATGGATTGTTGCGCTCGGGTTTTAGCTCCCTAAAACATGGCTGCCACGCATATATTCGTCGTCAGAGCAGGAAAAATTGATGCTGCTGATTTGTAATATGCGTAAGTAACAAACGATATTAGCTTGTCTTCTAGATTTTTTCACGGTTATTCTCTCTATTGTTTTTACAACAATTAGCAAAAATTCTACAGGTTTTGAAGTTTTTCAGTGAGTGACATTTACAGAATTATTTTATATACATATAGCAGGTCAATACATTTTAGTACATAACAATGCCAACGAGATATGGAGAAGAAATAAATTTAGGTCATAAAAGCCGCAATCCGAACGAGGAACTTTGGTAAAAATATTGATGATTTCTGACTTAGGTATATTTTTCTGCGCTACAACAATTTCAGCTATTATAACAAAGTGTTTCTTCTACTAAATGCTTGAATAAACCATTTTGTAAAACTTCTGTACGATAGAGCTGAAAAATCTGTAATGGTCCAAAATAATAGGATCACTAATGATTAAAAACTAATGCTTCCGCTAGTAGGGGAAATATTTGCCTATTGTGGTGCTTTTCAGAAAGAAGAGATACCAACGTTTGAGTGCAAAGCACGCAGTAAAACGACAGGGTGAAGTGGTTTTGAAATTCAACCCGAGGTTAAGTCACGACGCCAAGGTTTGCGATTCAAATAACCGGTTATTGCGGGTTATACCTGTCCAGATTGATTGGCAGTTTCTTTTACGCATGCGCAGCAGTAACATGATGAAGTCGTTTGTTGACATTCGGCGATGATTTTGTCAAGAAAGAAACTACGCATCACATACTCCCCGAAAAATCTAATTTAGGTATTTCCATTGCGTTCGTCTCAGTGAATGTTTTTCAAGTCACATATGCACAGCCCTCATAAGAATACTTATTTTCGAAGCCCGCATTGACAGTGCTAAATCTACCCAAACTGAGAACTGGACGCACGCCACCACATTCTACTCTGCCATGAAATTACAGAACTTGCACATTTGGATGTCACATTATCCATGAATGGGAGGAGGAAAAGTATATGGACATCACAAAATGCAAATGCGCGATGAAAAATATAGCCTCTTATGAAAGTAGTGACATGGCGATGAGGACAATGGAGTTGATGTACATAGGGGCTGTTAGGTCTACATTATGGGGTGGTGTACAAATTTGGGATTGGGGTGTATGGTAAGCTCAGGCAACTCGTACTTTTTTTTTTTTTTTTTTTTTTTTCCAGATAGTATAACTAAGAATACGCGAAATACAGAACCGCGTTAGCCAAATGCAAAACAAAATGGTTTTGCATAATTCCAAATTGACATTTGTTTAAACTAAAAACTGAGTAGCAATACATGGAGGAACGCTGTTATAATACAATGCAAGGTTGATAGCCGTGGTCACGTGATGACAAATTGACGCCGTTTATATTTCCGGGCCATCCAAAATAATTACTAAGAGATTTAGTAATTGTATAGCGCGCACACACACACACACACACACACACACACACACACACACACACACACACACACACACACGAGCGCGCGCGTGTATGTACATATACGTTACTTCTGTCCATATGCACGTTTTACCTTTCTTGTGTACATTATAAACATTTTATCAGTTTAAGCTGTGCTATTGTCTTATGATAAAATATAAGTTGAGCTGGGCTTTTTGGAAGTTAGAAATGAAGAGAAATCAGTAAGCACTACGGTGACCATTACTTACAGTCCAATAGCTCAGTATTCTCTGGGTACAGGGGCTAGTCTGATTAAAAACAAATTAAGGATCCATTCAGGTAGAAATGTTAACGTAAATTGCAACATGAACACAAACCTTGTGGTCAGATTAATAAACTAAGTCATTCAAAAATACTCTGGTTAACATTAACGCTATCGGCAGACGTTAGTGGTAAAATTTACAGTATATAAGCATGTTTCTTCTTTCTTTAGTTTTATAAGAGAAAGGTTGGATTTACCAGGGTGGGATCAACAGAGAAAGAAGAAGGAATAGACTAATTAGATTGGGAAATAGACAAGAATAAGGAATAGATGAACATCTTGAAGGTCAGAGTTGGAGAGGAATTACAGCAGGAATAAGACAGAGGGGGAAGCAGGAGGACTGTAAATAGAAGACACTACTTGATATCTATGGTAGAATTGAGGCAATGCAGAAAAGAAAAATAAGAAAAGGACAAGGAGATGAAGAAACAGTAAGAAGTGATGAAGGAGTGTGAGGTAATGGGCGTTTGAGACCGAGGGAAGATAAGAGGGTAGTGAAGAAAAAAGTTAGGGAAGGAGGGTAATGCAAGATGAAAGAAACGAGATTCAGAACCAGCAAGAAGATATATTGTAGTGTACATTCCCCGAGGTCAGGACGGTGTTTTTGGATTCAGAAGAATACGGTGGAAAGGTGAAGCGTGATATTTTGAATGATTAAATTGCAAAATGTACATGAAGTTATGAAATTATTGAGTTTTGAATATTCATTGTGTAGTTATAGTTAGGTAACTGAACATTTAGTAATAGAAACTATAGAATTATTGTCACCACTATATTGATTTGGTAACGTTTAGAAACGATCAAATACAGAGTATGCATTCGTTTTACTTTCCGTAGTCTGTAACCAATAGAGGTGTGTGTAACGGAGGGGGACACCTTGACCGACCGCGACACCGACATGGATCTATTGCGAGCTACCATCCCCCCACTGGGAAGGGATGAGGCGAAGTGAGACCGTAGACTTGTCAGAGAGCGGAGCCAGCGAACCCAGAGCTGAATAGAAGTCCCTAATTGTTACACATACTGACACATGGCCAACCTAAGTGTTTCCTCTACACAGGGAGAGGGCGACAAGGTGACCCTTGTGGGCCAGGCAGCAACTTCCAGGGAGGGCCAGGGAAGAGGTTCCAGAGCTCAACAACTATGCCATTTGTCCGCAATTGCCGGAACGAACCGCGCTACCAACTAAATTTGAAAGATGAGAAGGGAGGGAAACGAGAAATGAAGGGAAAGGAATCCGTGGAGAAGATATTAATACACCCCAGCATTCGCCTAAGTGACTTGGGGAAACCGCGGAAAAACCCATTCTAGAATGCGTGGTCACGGGGATCGAACCCGCGACCTCCCCAATGCGGGCCACAGACGCTGCCGCCTGAACCACTGCGCTGGGTGTAGCTAGTAGGCCCTCGCCCAAAAATGTTTCATCGAGATTTCACCGGAAATACTGTGTGTGTGTGTGTGTGTGTCTGTGTCTGTGTCTGTGTCTGTGTCTGTGTCTGTGTCTGTGTCTGTGTCTGTGTCTGTGTCTGTGTCTGTGTCTGTGTCTGTGTCTGTGTCTGTGTCTGTGTCTGTGTCTGTGTCTGTGTCTGTGTCTGTGTCTGTGTCTGTGTCTGTGTCTGTGTCTGTGTCTGTGTCTGTGTCTGTGTCTGTGTCTGTGTCTGTGTCTGTGTCTGTGTCTGTGTCTGTGTCTGTGTCTGTGTCTGTGTCTGTGTCTGTGTCTGTGTCTGTGTCTGTGTCTGTGTCTGTGTCTGTGTCTGTGTCTGTGTCTGTGTCTGTGTCTGTGTCTGTGTCTGTGTCTGTGTCTGTGTCTGTGTCTGTGTCTGTGTCTGTGTCTGTGTCTGTGTCTGTGTCTGTGTCTGTGTCTGTGTCTGTGTCTGTGTCTGTGTCTGTGTCTGTGTCTGTGTCTGTGTCTGTGTCTGTGTCTGTGTCTGTGTCTGTGTCTGTGTCTGTGTCTGTGTCTGTGTCTGTGTCTGTGTCTGTGTCTGTGTCTGTGTCTGTGTCTGTGTCTGTGTCTGTGTCTGTGTCTGTGTCTGTGTCTGTGTCTGTGTCTGTGTCTGTGTCTGTGTCTGTGTCTGTGTCTGTGTCTGTGTCTGTGTCTGTGTCTGTGTCTGTGTCTGTGTCTGTGTCTGTGTCTGTGTCTGTGTCTGTGTCTGTGTCTGTGTCTGTGTCTGTGTCTGTGTCTGTGTCTGTGTCTGTGTCTGTGTCTGTGTCTGTGTCTGTGTCTGTGTCTGTGTCTGTGTCTGTGTCTGTGTCTGTGTCTGTGTCTGTGTCTGTGTCTGTGTCTGTGTCTGTGTCTGTGTCTGTGTCTGTGTCTGTGTCTGTGTCTGTGTCTGTGTCTGTGTCTGTGTCTGTGTCTGTGTCTGTGTCTGTGTCTGTGTCTGTGTCTGTGTCTGTGTCTGTGTCTGTGTCTGTGTCTGTGTCTGTGTCTGTGTCTGTGTCTGTGTCTGTGTCTGTGTCTGTGTCTGTGTCTGTGTCTGTGTCTGTGTCTGTGTCTGTGTCTGTGTCTGTGTCTGTGTCTGTGTCTGTGTCTGTGTCTGTGTCTGTGTCTGTGTCTGTGTCTGTGTCTGTGTCTGTGTCTGTGTCTGTGTCTGTGTCTGTGTGTGTGTGTGTGTGTGTGTGTGTGTGTGTGTGTGTGTGTGTGTGTGTGTGTGTGTGTGTGTGTGTGTGTGTGCGCGCGCGCGTTTAAAATTCCAGACATTGGTATATACTAAAGTTGATATTTAGGTTCAGTATCGAATATCACTACAATACCACATATTAAAACATTTATATTGCATTCAAAAACTATATCTTGATTTTCCTGTGAATGGCTTGTGAAGTCTTCATTCAAAGGACCCTCAGATAATATTGTATTGCTGCTAAAAGTTAAGCGATAAACGAAAATATACTCTACACTAAACGTATATCTCCTTAAAACAATTTATTACAAATAGCTTCTTTCTTCTTCTTTTTTTTTTTCTTTTTTTCTTTAACCCCTACCATGAGCCATTTCTGTAACATCCACTAATTAATGCTTTGAGTTGTTAAATACTACCTTATTCTTTTAAAGTCCTGTCGCTTATCAGTTGTTTCTCGGAATGTTATGGAAGGAGTATGCAAATTTAAGGCCGGTATATAGCTTTCAGTTCGACAACATTTGATTGTCGCTATTGCCTCTATATCTAAAGTGTAATGCATAACATAGCTATTTTTGGTGCTTATCTCGATTGAAATGTTGTAAAAAGGAAAAGAAAGAAAAAGAAAAGAAAAAAAAAAGAAAGAAAGCTTTTTAGAAAACGTCGTTTGTCTGCATAACTGAAAAACGAAAAGCCGGATCAAGACTAAAGTTGGTATTTAAGTTCAATGTCTAAAAATGCGACAGGAAGATTTTGAAGAAAATTACTTCTTCCTAAACAAGCCAATTTACATGAAAAATTGTTCGAAAATTTTGATATCTCGAAAACACCTCTAACGATTTTAATTAAAATGCCATATGTTTAAGAAGTTTTTATGACTCATGAAATATATATATATATATATATATATATATATATATATATATATATATATATATATATATATATTTAATTAATTAATTTTCTGGCTACAGTCCATGTAGTCCTGTTCACTCTGGATGACTTTTGCATAACCGATAAACCGCAAGAGAAAGACCAAATGTTACTAGACAAAATGTAGATCTTGTTAATACACACAAGTTATGTCCAAATGCATTTACTTTGAATGGAGTTAACCATTTGGAAGATATTCTCTGTTATTTGTGTGAATGTTGAATACTTTAGCTTCTCTTAAATCGAAGGTCGTTATTCACTGTTTTATCTCTTGGCCGTGCATAGAGAACATAATTTCAAAGCTTTAAAGGATTTGACCAAATATTCCCATATTTCCCTTGTACCTACAAGAAAATCAGCAACTCTGATAACTTCTGCAAATATTTATCTTCATTAACATGAAGAAGATAGAGGGATAAGAGTTTGTCAGAATAGTTAGTACAAGAGTAGAGAAAATAATGTGAGTGCAAAACATCAGATTTTCATGCATATAGCGTCACCTTCAATATATGCAGATATTTTTACCAATACTGAAAATTTTATTGGAAACATGAAGTGCGACGAAGTTTTTGTTTGAATGTTGACAAAAGAACAGCATACTTATCTTGTAGCCACGACAAAGCCGATTAATAACACATAATCACAGTACAACTGCTGTTTTTCCACTAATAACCCTTCTTTCCCCCACTACTATGTAGTATTCAGAATTATAGGTTTAAAAGGCATGCTAAAGGCCCCTTAATGGGTAGAAATGCTTGCTTGCTAGCGTTAAGGATTAGCTAGAATGTAGTGACGTTTTAGGAAACATAAAGGAAAATGAAAGCCTTTCGCTACTCTAGCTTAATGTAAATAGAGCACACTTACCTTGCTTCTAGTGCATCCGTTACACTAAGCTGGCTGTTCTAATAACACGATATACAACATTACAGTCACCTCCGCCACCACAACACTAAACACCTTCTAGGCCTCCAGCTCTGCACAGACGGGAGAAGCTGTTGTTCCCACACACGCTGCTATTGGCACTCACTTGCATAAACATTGCATCCACCAATCAGAAACGGGCTTTCCTGAAGGCGTGATGCCCAAACATCCAAGGGTATATAAGGGGGATATTGTAGCGATTGCTTTTGGTAATTTGATACTTCTTTTGCAACACAAATCTAGGTGGGTGGGGGATGTAGATCTGATATCTTGGAATGGGCAAACATTTCATATTTAAAGCAATGAAAGTTGAAAAATTCAGTTTTTTTCTGACTACTTTGAATTTTTTTCTACACTCTCAGAACATAAAATATGCAGTGTAAAAAAAAAAAAAAAAAAAAAAAAGAACAATGTTCTATGCCAAAAAGTTTTTAAATTATTAACATATTTATTAATTATAAATCACATGTTGGTATGCTAATATGAAATGACACTTGGACGCCACAGTTAATGGTATCTCTTCTAAATTTTTAATTGCAGCTCATTATATACATATAAAATTGTCATATTGCCATTGCATAGATTTAATTAGTTTATGAGAAAGTGTTTTGCATACAGTTTATTGATATTTTCGGTTTTTTCAGTATTTTTTCTCGTAATTGGATGATATCACAATAACAGTTAAGGCCGAAGGGACACTGGGAGTGAAATTTTGGTCAAAATTGTCAAAAAGTCGAAAATTGTTTTTTTAACTTAAAATGTTCCTGGAACACCTGTGCATTTGGATCAGCTAACATTTTTCATATCCCCCACTCTATGTGGTCATTACGGCCCTTTCAAATAGTGCTCTTCCCTTAACGTACACAGGATGCTCCTATATAAAAGCCTGTTTTTCTCAAAACTACGTTTCTGCATATTCCAAAAGAAGGTCGCGCCTGAGTTTTGCTTCAAATTCAATGAAACTTTCCAAAAGTATTCGTAAATAGCAGCTAAACAAAACTATGATTCAATATTGATGTTATCATTAGCATGAATTCCAAAAACATTTTTTTTTGTATGAAAAAATCAATAATTTCTAAGATTAAATTTTCTTTGTTATTAAAAAAATATGTACAGCATAATCAGCAAACGTATTTTAGATATCTCTTCATACAATTGTTACCTATGTTTTAGAGTATCAGTTCTGCCAATATAAATGAATTTTGAAAAGTCAATAGAAGCGAGCTCTATTTTGAAAATGTGCCTATTAAATTCATAAAATAATTTATATATCCTAAACGAATTATCCAATTTTAATGAAATTTGGTGTACCTGCTATTCTCATATAAATACAAACACAGTAGGAATTTCAAAAAAATCTATCAAAAAATGTGTATCTTTCAAATTTCACTCCCAGTGTCCCTTAAGTGAAATAAATTATATGCTTAAAATATACCTATATTTTTGTGTACTTAATGTTTACTTGTCTCTCACAGTTTACTCGTGATACAAAAGCATACAACATTTCTCCTCCTCACACCATAGTCCTGGATATAAAATGTTTTTCATATCATCTCATCATCTTAGAACAGCGATCTCTAGCGTTTGCGAAAGAAGGGAGTTAACGTTTGTCTCCTTCCACTCTCCCTGGACTTTGCCACTCTTTAACTCTCAGCCGTGCATTGTGTTGCAGTGGCGAGTTGGCTATATATACAGGTGTCTCAAAATTAGACAGACAAACTTTGAGAGCTGATAGATAACTTTATTTTAACCACTTTTTGTTATAGAAAGTTTTTTCCTGCTGTGCTTCGTTTAAGCGTTAGACCAGTTACAATGCCATAGATTACTGCCTCCCACCCAGTTTAAGTATTTGCGGCAAAATAAACAATGCAATTTAGTATTGCATTTATTTTAGTAAGGCACACAGTCTTAATCCAAGAAACAAACACAGAACACATAAACAAAACACAAACATTTTATTGTTTACAGTTAATCACAGCTTTAATATTCAAAATTACAGCAATAATCTTTTAAACCAGAGAAATTGCAGGTGTCTGCGAAAGTACGGCAGAATAGGGCACGCCAATGCACTCTTTGTGTTAATCGCAATGGGCGTGCGTTACAACGTTTACTTTGAATAGTAAAGCTGTGATTGACTGGAAACGTGTTTTGTTTATGTGTTCTGTGATTGTATCTTAGATTAAGATTGTGTGCGTTGCTAAGATAAGTGCAATAGTAATTTGCATTGTTGATTTTCCCGTAAAAACCTAAACTGTGACATTAACCCGTCTAGCGCCTAAACGAAGCACCGCAGCAAAAAGCTTTCCGTAACATAAAGTGTTTAAAATAATGTTATCTATCACCTCCCAAAGTTTGTCGGTCTAATTTTGGGACACCCTATATACGTTGTGTTTGATTTACGAAAGCACCTTCAAATCTCATGCGCTAAACATCCGTTCATTCATGATTTCTTCGGTACTGCTTATATTTAAGAAGTCTATCAATATTTGGCGACAAGTCAAACATACACCAAGTGATGGATGCCTAAAATTTTGCGATACAGACTTTTAAAATGGATCAATTTGGAGAAGTTCTGTTCGCAAATATATGCAGAGCTATGCTCACGCTTATACACACTATACTTGTAAATGTTTATCTCTCAATATACTTCATTTTAATCAACATATACATTTTCAGAAATCATCTTACTGATAATTTTCCTGTAGGTGCAAGGGAAATATGGGAATATAGTAGGCTTTAAGCGGAGTTAGGGGTGAGTTTAGGAAATTCTACAATTTGTATGCCAGCATTACCAAATTTTAACCACGTTAATATAGTGCTCAGATATGCAGCTGCACAAAATTTGAAATATGTAAGTCAAATAGTTTTTTAATTAAAAACTTTTAATTGACTATAAAGATACCCTGATTAAAATGCTCCTTGCGTAACAATTTTTATATGTTTGGCATGAAACTTGGTGATCTGATGCTTGATGCACCTGAAAGTCATAATTGCTCTGGATTTTGATTTTACACCAGTACTTTAGTATCTAGAAATTTTTAAATAGATCTATTTACAGATTTCAAGTTGTTTTTTTTAACTTTCCATCGGCATTTGAATGTAAATATGTTCAATATTACTTCGCTGATATCAAAACCCAGAGCAATTTTGGAGCCTCATATAAATAAGGACACATCCTGAAATTTTCAAAAGAATTCCTTAAGAACTCTGTCGCAAGGAGATTTTTAGTTGCGTGAAAATGCTAAGAAAAAAGAAATTGAGAAAAACAGCATTAAACTTTTAAAACGTTCTAACCTCATCAGAGGTGTGTTGTACCATAGGTTTCACTTTCTGACCTCTTATCCCCTGAGGACAATTTCTGCAATTTATGGGCTCTCCTTATGTGTATTTGTTTCCTGGCAATGCATTTTCTACTCTGAAGACATCTTCTAGCATTGCAGTTCTGACAAATGCATATTGCTCCAACTGAAATTTTTTCATTCCTAAGACTATTCAAAACTTGAATTGACTTCACACACCCCATATTAAACTCCATTACAGCTTTGAGCACTGCAAGTTCAAGTTTATTGCTAGACACACACCTATTTTGAACAGATAGCTCCACGCAACATTGTAAAGAGATTCATTCGAGTTCTGTGTCGTACCTTGGTAAAGCCTTCTAGCAGCTGATCAGAACCAACTCGCTGATCCGGAGGTTGAATTTTAGTTACCACTTCTGGAGACAACTTGCAGGACATTTTCTTGTGATTTTGTGGATGCAGATTGAAGATAATTTGCATAGTTGAGTTTCTGATCCGTCGACATGGAGGGTCTCCGTGGGTGCATACGCCTAACCACCAGCCATTTAATCACTAAGCACCACTATTTAAAAATGGCCGCCAGACCTTTAAAAATGGCGCTGGCATGAAAGTCATTGCACTTTTTAATAGACAAAACATTGAACAATTTTTCAACATAAAAATCTAAAAATCAACTTTTTTTACCAAATGGGTAAAAGTCCCCTTAAGTCACAGCGAAATGCCTTAAGAGCTAGTTACTATTCGATACCTTTGAAACTCCGTTCTCTTTGCAAGGCCAAGAGATAAAAACAAAAGAATAATGTGTTCCTATTTGAAAAAAGTATAAGTATTGGCAAATTCAAACAAATGAAAAGAAGACCTTAGAAATTGTTCACTCGAAGGAAAAACCAAATATTTGACATAAATTGTGTGTTTTAACGAAATCAATATTTTTTATTTAGTACGCTTTGTCTGTTTCTTACTGTTTACCATTTATGCAAAAATCATTCAGAATTAAGAGGTTTTCTGAGTCCTTCAGAAAATTGAAGGTATGACTTACAAACGACCATGGAATTGCCTGTTTGTGTCCGTCAATGGATATTGACTGTCTGTCCCTCCTATTGGAGGAGTGGAGTGAGGTATAGCCGCTCATTACGTAAGGTTTTCCAAAGAGAGAAGGTTGGACATCGCTGTCTTAGATCTTTTGTAACTTAATCAACATCATTAAAGGCATTCTGGAGAAGGTTAAAACATTTTGAAGAGCTTTCCGTGTGGATTGTAGTTTGGGACGGGGGAATTTTCTTCAAAATCTTCGTGCCGCATCTTGGAAGACGATGAATTGGAATATAAAATTTGGTATTAATTGGAGTTTTTTAGTTATGGTGTTCACAGAAACAGACACAAAAACACGATTTCGTTTGGATTTACATGTATTTCCAGCGAAATAGGGATATCGAAATTTAGGGTGCAACACAATACCTTCGCAACCTGATAAGTATGTGGTATAGAAAGGATGAGGTAAAGAACACCTTTACGCGTTGCATTCACATGACCTTCTCTACTCACTCTTCCATATACTACTCTTCAGTCCAATTCTGGTTATTACAAATAAACCTTTGTTGGTCATTCACACATTTCTCATATATGTATACAAGAAGATATTAAGCTAGTGGGAATTGTCAAATGCGGACGCTATGTGATAGCTTTGAAATGCTGTTCTCTTTGTACTAACATTAAAACAAATAGTGGTTTGCCGCTGGTAAAAAGTGAGTGAGTGAGTGAGTGAGTGAGTGAGTGAGTGAGTGAGTGAGTGAGTGAGTGAGTGAGTGAGTGAGTGAGTGAGTGAGTGAGTGAGTGAGTGAGTGAGTGAGTGAGTGAGTGAGTGAGTGAGTGAGTGAGTGAGTGAGTGAGTGAGTGAGTGAGTGAGTGAGTGAGTGAGTGAGTGAGTGAGTGAGTGAGTGAGTGAGTGAGTGAGTGAGTGAGTGAGTGAGTGAGTGAGTGAGTGAGTGAGTGAGTGAGTGAGTGAGTGAGTGAGTGAGTGAGTGAGTGAGTGAGTGAGTGAGTGAGTGAGTGAGTGAGTGAGTGAGTTGGGTTTAAGGGCCCGTCGACAACTAGGTCATTAGGGCCCGGCTGGTAAAAAGTATAAACCATTTTCCACACCTTATCTTGCCAAGTCTTTCTATCACGGCAACTTCCCGTAGCGAAATAATCAAAAAGGTTTCAAATGTGCTTGAGTAAATGCACGTAGTTTGTATTTCTCAGTGCATTATGAGGATAGTACAATCTATTGTTAATTATATTTGGCACATCATTTTATAAAAACGCTGTGGACTGAATATTAAAATTATGACATAAACACTATTATATCAGACAGTATGTCGCCACTCTCAGCAAGACGAGTCCAGGATTTAAGCACGGGTGAATGATGATAGGTATATGGTATATTGAGACTTTTGGCGATGTTGTGGGAATTAATCACATCGGTCATCCAGTAGATTGTTTACCTTAGGCACAACAATACCGATGAAGCTATGCCTTGTGCCTCATATGTTCATCCATGCGCCTGCATCCATCTATTCATGCATATGTTCCTGTTTATGTATCTACCTAAACTCCCTGGAAATGCGGATATAGATCGTAGCAAAGTCCACATTAAGGAGGAATATGCAATAGAAATATAAAAATGGATATCTGTATTCCCATTTATCAACTTATTCACATAACTCCCTTCAATAAAACAAATTAACACGCCTTTTACTTCCCTACCTTTCTGAAAACCCTGAATATACGTAATGGATATCCAGCTTTAGTCTTCAATGTGCAAAAACACGCTACAAGTACTATTTGAAACATGCTTACCTACTTGTCTACCCAATAGAATGTGAAATTGTGCTAATTCCTGACAGTCTTTGACACGCGTAGGTAAACTCAAATATTGGTTGCATAATACTATGAAGGAACTGATAGTCAGAAGATGGACGGAAACATGAAAGTTTTTGTACACAAGCGAACGGACGGGAAACATTCTCTTTTTCTATTATAAAAAGGAATTTTTAAAGCGTGGGCTTTTCACTTGGGACATTAAGGGACACTGGGAGTGAAATTTGAAAGATACACATTTCTTGATAGATTTTTCTGAAATGTTTACTGTGTTTGTATTTATATGAGAATAGGAGGTACACCAAATGTCACTAAAATTGGATAATTCGTTTATGATATATAAATTATTTTATGAACTTAAGAGGGACATTTTCAAAATAGAGCTCGCGTCTATTGACTTTTCAAAATTCATTTATATTGGCCGAACTGATACTCTAAAACATGGGTAACAATTGTATGAAGGTATATTTCAAATACGTTTGCTGATTATGCTGTACATATTTTTTCAGTAACAAAGAAAATTTAATCTTCAAAATTATTGATTTTTTTCATACAAAAAATGTTTCTGGAATTCATGTTAATGATAACATCAATATTGAATCATAGTTTTGTTTAGCTGCTATTTATGAATACTTTTGGAAATTTTCATTGAATTTTAAGCAAAACTCAGGCGCGACCCTCTTTTGGAATGTGCAGAAATGTAGTTTTGAGAAAAACAGACTTTTATATAGGAGCATCCTGTGTACGTTAAGGGAAGAGCGCTATTTGAAAGGGCCGTAATGGCCACACGGAGTGGGGGATATGAAAAATGTTAGCTGATCCAGATGAACAGGTGTTCCAGGAACAGTTTAAGGTAAAAAACCAATTTTCAATTTTTTTGACAATTTTGACCAAAATTTCACTCCCACTGTCCCTTAAGTGATCGAATTGGATTGGAATGGATTATAAGCGTTGGGGATTCCACGCAGGATACTGTATGGCACACCATAGGCAGGAAGGAGATTATTGCATCCCGGCTCCAGGGTTTGCGATGCAGCTGCCAGGCCATACGGTGTCCAATACCGACCCACCCTAGCAGGGCAGGCGACCGCAACGCCACCCTTGCAAGGCAGCGCCACCGACTCTCATCCCCAGCACTGCAACCCTGGAAAGACCAGATGGAAGTGAAGACACGGGAAATTCGGGGAATGGATGTATTGTTTCCAGCATTCGCGGAGTGACCCGGGATAACCCCCGGGGAAAAAAAAAAAGAAGAAAAAAAAAATTTGTTACTTAGTGTTGTTGAATTTTCTACATATTATTTTATTTAATTCAAGGTAACTAAAAGCAAAATCGGATGTTTAGCAAACGTGACACTTAATTGTGCATATATTTGTGTAAATGCTTGTTTCTTTGAGTGATTCAGTCTTTAATGTATTGGTTTACAGCGAAATGTCCAGTTGGCAATAGTATCTGAAGTTGATTGGTTGCTTGAAGATACCTATCTAGATATCAATGGTACTGAGAGAGTTACATAACTTTTCATACTCATTAGCCGCACCAGTAATTACTAAATACAAATAAGGGTAAATTCAATCAACTGGATCACTGATTTCATAAAATTAACCATCATAAAAACTACAATTGTAAAACTAATTAAACCTTGTGGGATGCACACATAGGGGCAATGATGTATACAGCTAATGAATAGTAATTAATATGAAATGCTGTGACCTTTGATCCCGACAAATGAACAAGACCCCAAAACAGCTGCCAGATCAGTGGTTCAACCCTTTTAACGTATTACCTATAATGACCTCGTGAATCTGACATTTCCGAAACTCGATAGAGTGCAGCAGTTGGTAAATCCGTCTGAGAGAATATTTGAATAAAATAAAACATTGAACACGATATTTCATTTCAAATGTTAAGCTAAAGAGAACGCAGTGCAAAACCGCTCAAATGAGAATTTCGTAATATGTGCTGATTTTGTAAATTAAATATTCTTAAATACGGCGGTATAACAGTTAAACTCCGGTAAGAACACTGTTAGTTTACGTTGCTTTAGCATTTCTTTTCTATTACACCAGGCTAAGTCGATTGGCGGGTCGATGAAGTCATCGACACCACGTTGGCATTGTTGCTGTGTTCTTGCCTTAAAAGAAACCGAATCTGGGGCTTCACGTTGATCCTGAGTTAACATGGTAGCTATATCCATGTCAACACTAAACCAACTTATGCATATTCTCGTCTCCATTAGCTTTATCAGATTCTAAATCCAAACCTACATTCTGTGGCCGCCCATTTTGTATGCCAGTCCTATATGGGAATTTGCTTCTCGTATAAGATACAATGGGTCCCAGTGTCCCAGAATGAGATATTGCGTATACTTTTAAAGGACCCATGTAGATCCGGAATGAGCAACTTCACCAAGAATTGGAAGTCACCAACATCTGAGAGCACACCTCTGTTGCTATTCACAAGTTCTTTGGTCATCTTCCTTGAGTGTCTGATGTTGCGGAGATCTAACATGTTTTCTTAATTCCTGCTACCATTTACCAACATTGTCTTCTTTGGGCCTCGCATATGCGCGCCCCTTTTGTTTTGCATTCTTTAGTGTTACTTTACGTC
Source organism: Tenodera sinensis (assembly GCA_030765045.1). Taxonomy (NCBI): domain Eukaryota; kingdom Metazoa; phylum Arthropoda; class Insecta; order Mantodea; family Mantidae; genus Tenodera; species Tenodera sinensis. The sequence goes on along the minus strand of CM060962.1, from coordinate 27,710,980 downwards.
GGTATGTCTGCAATTTGCATAGCCATTACCCTGGTGAGGAAATTATAATACAATAATAAATAAATGAACCCGACTTGGGCTAACCTGTTTAAACTAACTCCCGCGGGTTCAAACCCGGCGAAGGGTGACGGGTTTTTCGGGCGTAAAAGTCCTTAGCATGGTTTCCTTCGGAAGGGAAGTAAAAAGGTGGTGAATAGAATAGGATAGATATAGTTCGGAGAAGAAAATTAGCGCCTGGACTAATGAAATATTTTGTGCTTATGCCCCTGACGGGGCGCCCCCCGGGATGGAGGAGTAATGTGAGAGGATGCGACGGGTAGTTAGACCTAAGGAGAGACGACAGTGGAGGTCAGGGTCTATAACCAATACAGATGTGTACTCCCCAGTGGTGGGTGGCTCGTACACCGGTTTCCTCCAGCTTGGGGGCACACTGGTCCCCTGTGGGGGGCCGGGCCTCAGGAACCACTCCCGATACAGAGGACAAGGATTTACAGAGAGTAAGCACCTGGCGTGCACGACAAAACTCCCGCCGACACTTGGAACCCTTAAACAGTTAAGCAGGTGGAAGCACAAGTGAAATAAATGGATGGGAAATTTGTAGGACGTAGATATCCTCAGTATTCGCTTAGCTGGAACTCCCAAAAATTCCATGGGTCAGTAAGGTCGGCTGCAGAAATTGAACACATAACCTTCCAAATGGGAGCCTCACTTGTTATCACAGAGGCATGTCCCTCTGATAGATAAAACATAAAAAACTATAGGTAGTTCCTGTCATAGACTTATGGCACCTAAACGGATCTCAAGTCTGATACAGAGGCCCTGGATCGAAATTAAGCGCACTTTCATGCCAAATATCCAATGGGGCGCTATAGAAGCAATACCATGTTCATCACGACTTAGATCTCCTGAATAAACTACACCAAGGGGTATATAAAATATGATGTGTTACACTCACATGACCTTCTCCATTCCTCTACTAACTATTCTTACAAACTCTTCTTCCTCTATCTTGCTAATAAGTCTCAAGATAATAATTCGCAGAAATTACCTTATTGCAGACTTTCTTGTAGGTTCAAGGGTAATATGGGCATACCGTAGGCTTTAAGCAATACTCAAGTTCTTAAACCTTTGAAATTCCGTTCTCTTTGAACAGCCAGGAGATAAAGAAGTGAATATCAACCTTCCGTTTGAGATAATTTAACGTATTGCAGAATTTACACAAATAACAAGGAGTACCTACCTTCTAAATGCTTCACTCCACGAAAACTGCTTTTGGACATACCTTGTGTGTTTTATCGAGATCTACATTTTTGTATAGTAAGATTTGGTCTATCTCACATAGTTTACCAGTTATGCAAAAGTCATGAAAAATAAACAGGACTGCATAGACCATAGCCAGGAAATTAAAACTACCCATTTCATTTGCCATAAAAATGTCTTAATGCCTCAAAACTGTTAGAGCCATTTTTGAGAAAATTAAAATGTTCCATGTAAAGGCCAGTGAAGCAATTTTCTTTAAAATCTTCGTGTCACATCCTTGAAAGATAATTTATTCGTTACATTCAAAAAAGAATTCCGGTGAAATCTCGATATCAAATTTTTGGTTGGGAAAGAACACTTCCTTCTACTTACTAGTAGAGAAAGTAATAATAGACAAACCAATTCAGATTTAAGGGTGATAGGTAAGAAAGCTGAGGGGGAGAAGCTATGGCATAACCTATAGAGGTTGATGCCTCATAGTTTTTTGAAACATGCTGTTTTGCGATTTGCAATAGTTCTCGTGTGTTACGCTAAACTTTCATTTTACTTTGAAGTTCTGTTTTCCTGCTATTTTCGACAAACATCTATGCAATGTTTTATACTTCGATGTGAAAGTGCTGTTCACAGACAGACAGACACACACACACACATACACACACACACACACACACTCACACACACTCACACACACACACACACACACACACACACACACACACACACACACAACGCGTGAGCGTGCGTAGACGTTTTTCTAAAACTGCTGTTTCTTATTCAATATACCTCAAAGCACATTTGCGGTGAAATTTCGATATCGAAATTTTGGGCCGACTAAATACTTCCCCTACTTACTGTACAGTAGAGAAAGTAAACAGGCTGTCATGAGCATAAAGGTCACCATTGTGTGAAGAAGTTCAAAGACCTAGAGACTGTGTTTTGTCTTCCTGCTAGAGCAGATATTTGGAACTATTGAATAATTGTGTGCACCAACTAGTTGCTTCTTCGAATGTCATGGTAAGATATAGTCACTGAGGAGATATTAGTTCACTACTCTGTTTCTGCTTCAAGTGTAGAAGAAAATGGACACCCTTCCTTCCAATTCTTCTCCAGTTTCAAATTATACGTTTCAGTTTTATTGGTTTTATACTGTCTCGGATGTAAAAATAAGATATCTTGCGTCAAGGCGAGCTATAGAGATGCACACTGATAGGAAGGCTTGCAAAATTACGTTCTGTCCTCGTTAACAGCAGTCTAGTTTGTGCTTCTTCTCCAATTCTGAAGAGGCCGTTGTTAATGCTTGCCCATGGCCCCTTACATGTGCATACCTAAGTCAGCAGAAGATGACGACATGTGTCGTGACATTTCAGTGACCCCCAGGAGGACAAGTTTGCTCACTCCACTGGAGCGTTCACCATGTATGATTCGGAAGAATGAAATAAGTGTTTCCATAGAATAAGTCATATTGTTATATGAAAGAATCGTTAATCACAGTAGTAGACCTCGAATATTTGGGCGTTTAAAACGCAGTTTTTTGGGCATCCAAACCAGGTCCAAAGATATCATAGCCTCTAAAGATACATTTTTGGGCATGTAAATATAGGTATGTGAGCTTAGGCTCTCAAGGTCAGCGCACAGTAAAATGTTGCTTCCGGGCTTCTTGGCCGTGGTCCAGTTGATGCGTGAACACCGGACGTTTCGCCCACCATTCCGATCAGCATCCTCAGAGGGATAGTAAGCTTTAACTAGTTGTTAAGTGGCGCTCAGAAGCCAGAAGCGGTTCGAGTCGAGCGGGGATGTTGGTTTCCCCGCTCGGGTGTCTTTACCGCAGTACCCAGCCGTAACACGGCTTTACCTGCGTGATGAGGGATGATAGGTTATTTATACAGGAATTTGTGGTGACAGCGGTATTTATAAGGACGGAATGGTTCCTTGGGAGGGATTGGTTCGCGAGCAGAAAGTGCCCACCCTCTGGCTGGCCTCTTTCAGCCAATCAGGTGGCGCGCTAATCCCCACCAGGGTTCAGGCCGTCAGTCACACACTGTGCGGTGAACTGAAACTAGGTGTTCTCTGTTTCGGCTACAGCTTTCTTGTCACTTTTCCCATCTTCCAAGTTAATCCGGTGGACCTAAAATGTCCCTCGGCAGGCTTTTAGAGGTAGTCGGCGCCGTCGTCTCTGGTCGTATCTTCCCAGAGTGTTTACCAGCGGATTGCGGTGGTTCTGGAGTTTGTTGTACATTGTTCGAGCGCGCGTTCTTATCACGTCGACAATGTAGGGAATGCCGGAATGTTCGTGAAGGATATGGGCAGGAAATCTCCAGTCAATATCATAGATCATCCTTAATGCCCGATTCCGCAACGTCTGGAGCCTGATGAAGGAGGACTTCGCCACCACTCCCCAGATCTCACATCCGTACAGAATCAGAAGCGGGACAATCGCACAATATAGGAAGTGGCGCTTCAGATTAGATTTCAGATTATTTATTCGTTAATTTTGTCTGGTGCTGGTACAGTAGGCCCAGCGTACAGACTTAAGTTTGCATTCTATATGCAATTATTTATATTTACAAGATATATACAGCGGGTTTTTCAGGAAACCCATACAGTGGCCCTCTTTGGGTCACCGAGAACAGTTCCCTGGGAACGAGACCGCCCCCTCATTCCCATTTGCTGCGCATCAGCCAATCGTGCGCTGCGTCGTTTTGTATGTCCGGCTGTATGGCTTTACTGGCCGATGCACGTGTAAAGCCATGCAAACCATCCCAGAGTTTGAACAAGCTTAATACAATATTGTGACAAAATGACAAACTCAGTCCGGTTACTTTTCTTTTACTTCATTGTCTTCTAAAATATTACCACAAATACACAGTTTTCTTCTCGTTAATACAGCTACAGCCTTTTGCGCTATCGCAACTCAAACAGTTAGTTCTCGTAACCTTACTTCAGCCCTTTCAGTGTCTTTCTTCACTTTCTCCGTCTCATCCACGAACTACGGCGATGCAATTACTCGACGCTCGTTAAATCTCCTTTACGACGTCCGACTTCTCTATCACGACGACAAACACACGCACAGCTGTCTCGCACTCACTAGCACACTGACCGACTCATGTGTGTAAGTCTCTGGTCTGCCATCCCTTGCCTCCTTACATAGAGGGGATGACGTCACACGGACCTTTGTTGACCTTTGTTGACTCCAGAAAAGGAAAACACCTTTGTGTTGTCGCTTCATTGTTGTTAGTCACGTGTTTGCTCGCGTGAGTGGTGTAGGAGGGCTTGACCTTGCGCCTTTGGTTGCCCGTGGACCTGGTATGTGGTGTGAAGTGGATCGGCCCCGTCCGTCCTTTGTTTTGCGCCGAGATCGGTGACACAGGCTTTTCTATATTTAAACTGTATTTCTATTTTCTAAAACTACAACCTTAAAATGCAACTAATTGCTGAAGATTAAACAACTTGTATGTAAAAGGACTATGCCAAGACTCGTTTTACTCTCTTGAATTATGAATTTATGGCTACTAATGGATCATATAAACTTTTAAAGTTAAAAATGTCACCTACTGAATAGATCACGGTGGTGTACTACTGATGTATGAATCTGACCTAAACGCTTTTTAGGGGTGAAACCGAAATTATAATGTCTATATATGTGTGATAATAGAAAGAAAAAAAAGGAGATTCTAGTCAATAGTTAAGGGGAAGACGTAATAAAGCTGAATATGTTAAAGTCTCAAGAATGGAAGCCTAGGCAGATTTAAATGAGTGATAAGGTTACAATTGTTGTTTGTACGAAGCCACAGTGACTCCGTGGGCTGATTCCTATCTTACCATGACGTGCTCTAAAGTTAGCCAATGGAAATCGCTTCCTTCCCGTTGCTCACGCATAAACAAATGCAACGCAACACACACTCGTCTTGAATCGAGTCGAGATAACGCACGTGCAACTTGGGAGTTGTACGTAAGCTAGCGCGTATACATAATTCGGCCGTTGCTAAAGAGTGACAAAGTTAAAGTGTTATAACGTTGTAGTTGAAGTTACAAAGTTACATTCCATTTAAATATCGCCGGAAGTTCTCTACAAATCTGGAAATTTACAAATAAAGTGATATGTTGGTTAATTCTTCGTTTGGTTCCATTCCTACCATAACTCACGCATACCCTGTAGATTAGGCCCTCTTGCTAGAGCTAGTCCGGACACCAAACACGAGATCTTATAGGTCTTAAAATCGACGTCTTCGACGGAGAGGAACGTTTGCGTCAGGGGATATAAACTTCACAAATACTTCTTTGTGAACCACAATACATTGCCAAGAATAGCAATGTACATAAACATATTTGAAAAACAACCGGGAAAACACGAAGAAACCGAGCGAAAATGTGCGCATCGACAGGGGAAGGGGACAAAGTATGTAAATCACGACAAAATGGTAATTATTACACTGATGTTCTGGCTCTTTGAAAGGTACTTCCGGCGTACTGTAGTGATCGACCAATAGCAAAACAACAAGTAGCCTAGAGAGGTAAGTGTTCTGTTTTTCTTTTTACAAAACCAGTGAACCTATCTGCTAAAGAGCTAAAATAAACCAGTTTTTTACCTGAAAATCTCATTCATACAACCAAACTGTTAAAAGTCTTTAATAAATTTATCTTTCATTTCTGCATGAAGAACATAACGAAAAAACATAAATAGTAAATTAGAAAATTTTGAAAATTTAGAACCCAATTCTAGAACCCTAAAATATGTGTTAATGATCAAAATAGACATTTTAGGTCCTCCATAGCCCCAGCCATATATTTATGGGTTCCGGAACACGTGAAAATGTAACATAAAGAACAGGGATTTAATCTGAAATTGCAGATTCGCTTATAACGAAAATGTTGTTAATGCTGACACACTTCCATGCCAAGAGTCAGTACTTTAGCACAAAACTGTGAACTGTTGAGTGGCCTAGGTAGTTTTCTCTTTGAAGAACATATTGATATGCATGGATTTTTTCCTCGTTAAACAAACATGAACTTTTTGAAACAAGGGAAACGTAATTTGAGCGCAACGTGGGGAGCTATTTTAGGTTAGTTATTTTAAAGACAGAAATATTTGAATTTTTAATTTTATAGTTATGTATGAATTAGAGGTCAATTAATAATAGCAAAAAAGGACGCATTTTTTGTGCATTCCGTAAATGCTTCATACTGATCAATTTATGCTTAATTAGAATGGCACGCCAAAATTGCTGCTTAAATCTAACATTTACAGCTATCTGGCTTTTAAATTGTATCACAAATGGAACATGCGAAGGGAATACAGACAAAAGCAAAATACGTTTTTGTTTTATATAGGCCAGGAATTTTATTTTAGATGGAACAAAATTACCGACTAATCGTATTGTTTTAATATCTGTCTGTTCCCCTAAACTGCACGAGTGAACCGGAGTATTAATAACAGCCTACTGTTGGTTTTAATTTAAAATCCAGAATATGTACAGTTCCTCCCCTTCACCTGCAATTTTATTGCAGAAAACATTGTTTGTACATTAGTTATTAATTATATTAGTATTGCAGACACAAATTGTAATTTCGGTTGATATCTGACCACTTATTAATCCATTTCCTTTTGCACAAATAAATTTTGTGTTCGCAAATGATATTTAGATCGCCGACTTTAGAGCGTGATTTCACAGGATGTTTACTATACCACACCGCAACGCATGGCAAGCCTCTGATTGAATGTTGTGTTGAGCCACCTGTCATTAAATTTTGAGTCAGTCATAATATTAATTAATGTGAACACATAACACATAAATAATATTATTTCTGCTGATGAACAAAATATTTACCCAAAATAATTACGCATATTCGCGAAGTATCCGGTAGCCGGGGTATTTGTAGGAGTTCGAGAAATCTGTGTGTTACGTCATACTCCCTATATAAGGAGGCGAGATAACGAACAGAGCGAGTGAGTTACAGACAGAAATCAGTCACTTCTTACTTTAGTGAGTGAGAGAGAGAGAGAGAGAGAGAGAGAGAGAGAGGGATCTGCGTGTGTCACCGCGTCGTGAAGAAAGATAGCGCAGCAGTTATGGGTGTTTAGTGATTGTATCGTCAAGGTTAGTGTATGACAGACACGAAAAATGAAGAAAGACGGTGCAAGGACTGAGTAAAGGTTAGGAGAAGAAAACAGTTGTGAGCTGCAATATCACGAAAGACTGCAGTCTGTTAACGTCAGTAAAACACAACCGTGTATTTCTGAAAAAAAAATGGAGGAAAATAAAGTGATAACACGTAATTATTGGACTGGATGTCTGTTGAGTTTGCCACAAAATTTAAATGACCACTGAAGAAGATTACCCAAAATGTTTGGTTCCATGTAGAATCATTTAAGGACTACATATTAAACATATTTCTAATAAACAATGTAAACTATGCACACAAGAGTAAATAAAATTAGTACATCCCAGAAATAAGACATTGTCCAAAAGAATCTCCTCTGATCTCCTCTGCTCTTACAGCCGGCTTCACATGTTTTCTGAGTCACATGCTCCTAGCCGAGGGGGGAAGCCAGGTTGGCTTATCTATTAGTTAGGTATGCCAGGTGGTCTCAAAGGTCGACTTGCCAGCTCATAGCTGTCTACAGGGTTGAGGGGCGTAATGTGTTTGTAAGCCCAAAGGGAATATTATTCCACATTTCTCTAACACTTGGTCGTCAGAAACTAATCTCAATGTAAAGAAAAGAACATTAACGTTCTAAATCTGGAACGAACTCACAGCAAGAATGGAAACTAAATATTCGGTATTAGAGACGTCATATTACTCTATAATGAAACTAAATTTAAAACGTTTTTAAGCTATTCATGCAGACCCATGTTTGCGCGCTCTAAAATTTCCAAATTGGTTCTACTCAGCGCACATGAAATCCTGCATTGCACCTGGAATTTCACATCGAAGTATAAAACATTGAATGGATGTTTGTCGGAAATAGCACAACTTCAAAGGAAAATGAAAGTTTAGCGTAACACAAGCAAGAGAACCACTGCAAATCGCAAAACAGCATGTTTCAAAAAACTATAAGGCATAGGCATGAGGTCTATAGGTTACGCCATAGCTTCCGGCCCCCCCCCCCTCAGCTTTCTTGCCTATCACACCTAAATCTGAATTGGTTTGTCTATTATTACTTTCTGTATTGGTAAGTAGAAAGAAGTATTGTATTCTACCCAACAATTCGATGTCGAGATTTCACCGGAAATATATGATTTGAGACCCCCCTGTATCCAACAAAAGCATTTTTTGGAACAACGTTTGTGTGTGTGTGTGTGTGTGTGTGTGTGTGTGTGTGTGTGTGTGTGTGTGTGTGTGTGTGTGTGTGTGTGTGTGTGTCTGTCTCTGTGTCTGTCAGTCTGTGGAAAGCATAACTCAAAAACGAAAAGTAGGTTAAAAACAGACATGTTATTTAAGTTTAATGTGTTTCAAGGATGCGACTAAAAGAATTTTCATTTTCTTGAAAATGGCTCTAACGATTTTGATTAAAATGTGATATCTTTGAAATGTATAGTGACAAATGAAATTTATATTTTTAATTTTATGGCTATAGCCTATGTAGTCCTGTTTACTCTGGATGACTTTTGAATAACTCGTAAACCGTAAGAGTTAGACAACATCTTAGTGTACAAAAATATAGGTCTCGCTAAAACACAAAATTTATGTCCAGATACTTTTTTATAGAGTGCACAATTTTGGAGATATTCCTTGTTATTTGTGTCAGTTTCGGAAAATTTAAAAATTTCGTGAAGTGGAACATCGTTGTTCATTTTTTATATGTTAAGCGTGCAAAGAGAACGGGATCTCAAAGCTTTAAAAGATTTGACTATTGCAGAAAGCCTACTGATTCTAATATTCCTCTTACACCTACAAGGAAATAAGCAACAAGATAATTTGTACAAATGTTTATCTCAACTAACACAAAGAAGATATAGTAATAAGTTGCAAGAGTGGTTAGTACAAGAGTAAAGAAAGTCAAGTGAGGTAACACATCAAATTTTTATTATCTTTATTATTATTATTATTATTATTATTATTATTATTATTATTATTATTATTATTATTATTATTATTATTATTATTATTATTATTATTATTATTATTATTATTATTATTATTATTATTATTATTATTATTATTATTATTATTATTATTATTACTACTACTACTACTACTACTACTATTATTATTATTATTATTATTATTATTATTATTATTATTATTATTATTATTATTATTATTATTATTATTATTATTAATGAGGAATACATCATATACATCATCAGTGTTTAAGAAATTGTTTAAACGTATTTCTTAAACGCCTTGTGTGCCACCTGCAAGAAGGCAATGTTAGTTTTTTAAACACGTGTGGAAAAGAATCTTCTTTTTTTTTTTTTTTTTTTTTTTTTTAAAGAATAAAAGTGATTACTTAGGATCTTCGTTTGACCCCCGCTAACCACACATCAGAGGAACACATATAAAAGTAAGAAACTGTGGTGAAGCCATCGCTGGGCCGAGCGGAGCAGGCGCAAGTAATTCATAAGAAAGTTGTTCGTCTTTCCCCTGCACCCTCTCGTCCATAGGAAAGTACTATAATATTGTGTTAAGATTGCACAAGTTGTGGAGTTGGTATTGGAGAAATCCGGCAGCGACCTCTGGTTGGCTGACGGTCGGAGCAACAGCCGTATGATGAAGCAATCGATCTGTGTAGCACTGCATACAAAGAAACTTCTCGGGCGCGTTGCCTGAACGTCATATAAGTTATTAAAATATTTGTTTTGCTTCAGTTCCGAATCTTGTACATAACTCCCAAGTTTCTTTAATGCAACATCCCCAAGCTTTCTGCGAAATATAGGCCACGTTCCACAAATTCCCGCAGAAAACAGAGGAAGGGGAATATAAAAAAGCAAGCCGAGGCGTGCGCGCAATTAAGCGAGAAAACTATTCGCAAGATATTAAAATAGAGTTAGTAGTATAAAGAAGTGGTTAAATGCTGAAGGCAAAAGCGGATGGCTTGTTGGAGGAAGAGCTTCTCCGGATAGTATGCTGCGTTTATTGTTTCAAATAAAACGGGACACACAACAAAAGTTAGGAATTTCTGAAAAAAAGGTACACTAGGGTAAAGGCTAGTTAGCTTTAAAATCACCAAAAAATATCCGGTGCATACATTTTTTATCGCGCATCTGATGTGGACGTTGGAAAGTGTACCCGTGTTCCGCCGTGTGTCTCAAAGCAGTTATTAAATAAAGTTGCAAACGACACTGACCGTAGCCGACTATGTTTCGCATGCAAGGTTCGTTAAATCTCTCCCTCTATGAGAAACACATACCCGTACAGTATTCTATTTAGTATACATAAAACGTTTCTTTTCGCTTGTTAGCATGAAATTCTGTTTCGCTAGGTTTATGCTGCCGTGTGCATAAAGCAAGGTTTACAACCCGCTATAAACGTGCCACTCTTTTACATATTCGGAATTATTTCAGGTGCATTACAATAATGCATGTAGCTTCTGGGGGTTGAACTCAGAGAAACCCTTTAGTTACAGCTTGCTTCATTGTACTTGGTCTATATCTTTGACTACAGAACCTGTAGGTGGATCAGTGTAGCATTCCATCGACTCAATGAGGAAGGAGGACAGACTCGTGTAGCCTGCAGTGCTCCCGGAGTTACGAATGAATCACCAGAAGGTACGAAATGAATATTCGCGAATATTGCTCAGAAAGCTTGAAAGCACACGCACACAGACGAATTGCGAAACCAGTATTCTAGGACTGCCCTAGATTTGATTTTCACTCGTGGCAGGTGTTCACGCATGCTTGAAAGCAGCAGTATTGGTAAACAAAATCCTCTACTGCCAAACTGTGCAGATAATGTGCTCAATAATGTTCAGTTATCTCCTGCACCTTTCATGATGGACGAATTTCTTATTGCACCTTTTAATTCATCATATTTGAATCTGCCATCAGGCAAAATCTACGCACGCATCCCCAAACACCTGCATATTTCTGATTTTAATTTGGTGCTTGAAATATCTACACCCTGTACGAGTATTTAAAGGTAGTGAATATCCTCTATTATTATGGAACACTTTTATCGTTTCGATCGTTGCCCGAGAGGATCTCAGACAAACAATGAATAATCCTGCTGATTCCCTAAAATGCAGCGTATTTTAATTTTTGATACAATGTTCTGTTTCGATAAGCTTCTTAATTTTAGTTGCAGAGTATTATATCGGTTCTCGATGACTCTTCACTGCATAACAGCGAAGTATATTTTGTTACATCTGTAAACACATTTACTTTATGTAATAATTACATTGAAAAATTCTTATTTTTCCGTCCTTCTGCGAAAGCTCTAGGACGAGTCAATATATTTTATGATTTAAACATGCAGAAATGTATTTGTCTACCACGTTCCTAGTTTGGAGTATTTTCTTATACGTATGTACAAATACATAAACACATTCAAAGAGAAAATATTCAGGTAAAATTTAGAAAAAGTTTTGGCATTTTTGATTGGTATGTCTAAATGTGTTCTCATATTGTCTTCTTTCTGATGAGCTAATTAACTAGCCCCGTGGTGCAACAGCCGTTTCAGCGCCATGGCCTACCGCCCGGCCGCTGCGTGCCCCATTTTTGCCCACCACAAGCGTCATGAGTGGGGTGTAGTAGAGAAAGTAATAACTGGACTGGACTTCTGTCATTTTGTCGCACTGTATATGTCGAATTGTCGTTTGTCACAATATTATAACAATGAATATTATTTCTAAATATCTTTGTATACAATTAGAACTCAAATCTTGTGTAATATGAATCCTTTTCAATGGGTTAATTTTCTAGTGTGTTTGTGTGAAAGCTGAAAGACGGTAAGGCAATTGTAAATAGGAGCAAAAGCAGCTAAAATAACGCTGAGTTTGTGTACTTGGCTTGCGTTGCACGGAGATAAACTTTACTGCGCCGCACTACCTGTCTTAGATACCAAGACGCAACCTTAAAGCATTTTGAAGAGCTTGTAAGGCAGTAACAGAATGTGTGTGCTTGGTATAAAGTAGCCGTATTCCCTTCTTTCGTCCTGTCTGTCTTTAAGCCGTGGTCCAGCCAAGCTTCTTTTCTCGAACTTCTCCCTCTCACGACCGGAAGATGGCAATTTCCTTCCTGGCAGATATCATGAAAATTTTCGGGCGAAGAAATTTGAAAGCGTGCCTTGCTCAGAGTTAAAGTAAAGATGTCGCTCTCCTTTCAGTTCTGTTTACGTACCACGACAAAGTATCCATAGCCAACCTTTCACACATTTCTTACATGCTCCAGTAGTCCACGTTGTTGAAGAGAATTCTCTGTCCTTGCGTTGAGAGAAGACGTCCTTAAAACCTTCCAGTCTAGTCCGGCATAAAGACAGGAAATATATCTATCGAAGGTTTTTAGTGCTTGCCAACCTCGTGTCCTTTCTCATAAAAATCCTGATACTTTCCTACAAAGACGTCTTTGCAACTCCCGATGGTAGATACCAAAAGTCTTCCTGAATAAATGTTTATGCTGGTGTTTTCCCAAACCTGTAAAAGCGAATGTCACGTAATTCTGTTTTCATTCAGTTCATTCTATACAATACTTACGAGTATAGCTTTAGAAATGAAGGCTTCTACAGCAACAAGGAAGGGAGGAAATGATTACCGCAGATATCCAATTATTCATAAAGTTTCCCCTTTTGCCCTCATAAAGAAAACCTCGATCAGTAGCATTTTAAGGACACTTGATAGTGACAGAGAGCCCAAAATATCCATTTTTGGTTTCATGCACAGTATTAGTCTACGAAATTTGTAGAATATGTGCATATAAGTTTTGCGTGTGTTTGCGGTATTTAAAGAATATTTAAATGGGGACTTAAATCGATATTTAAACATGTTTGCCATCATTCGTGGGTAGCTTCTTTTGCCATTTACCAAAACATGCGTTTTTTAAAATTTAAGTTCACCTTTCTAAAAATTATAATAGATATATATGTGATTCTTAGTGAACATGTGTAAAATTTATTGCTATGAATAACCGTGAAAGCCCTCATATTAAATTCCTAAGAAACTTTTCAATACCTAAAAGGATTCAGAAACTAAGCGCACACAACTATATTTTATTAAAATTGCTATTGTTGGTTAAAATGTCAATCTTTCGCCAGATATGTCAAATAAGTTGTTTGTACAGTGACTATAAACTCTGAAGGGTCTCACTTAAATGTTTAGGAGGAAAATGTACTTAAAGAAAAAATATCTTAAAGATGTTGTAAATGTTGTTTATTGAAATATCAACAAGTTAGCAGTTATTAATCTAAGTTATAATTTGATTATGGTTTCTGAATCAAAAGAAATTTTTTACAAGTGGTAAAATATTAATTATGGTGCTTTAGATACATTTCAAGAAACATCAATATATATATATATATATATATATATATATATATATATATATATATGTGTGTGTGTGTGTGTGTGTGTGTGTGTGTGTGTGTGTGTGTGTGTGTGTGTGTCTGTGCGTGCGTGCGTGCGTGCGTGCGTGTGTTTCATTGAGGTTCAACATGGAAATTGCTCCTCTGTCTCTACCAAGTGTCCATAAACATAAAACGCTTTAATTAGCCGGCTCCTATTTTTCGTTTATTAGGCATTATATTTCTAAAGAATATTAAGGGCTCCTGGGACTGAAAATTGAATTCTCTATATTTGTATTTGTATGAAATCAGTACGTTGCACAACGGTGTTTATGTCATAAACTACCACAGAATTTTTCAGCACAATATGTTATATACTTTTATGGAAATTTATTATCCAGTTTATTCGCAATGCGAAAATGCCTTAATATTCAAAATATATTAATGTATGCAGATCAAAAACTAAAATAGCACAACAGCTTAATATTTTCTAAACTCTAATTGCCTAACAAGCACCATCAATCTCTGGCAGGGAGACAAAATGATTACCCTTAAAGCAATTAATTTCTTTGCTTTGATGGACATTGAAAATACTTTTTAACTTTTCTTGTATTTAGTTCTTTAAAGCTAAAACAATTTCATATTTTGAAGCCAAAGACTCAAGTTGAAGTCATATGCTGGAAATATTTTAGGAGCATAGCAAGAAATTTAATGCACAAGGAGCAGATAGTTTATTAAGAACTGTAAGGTCGAGATTAACCAATTTTTCTACATTTTCCATTGTGATCATGAGTCAGATTGCCTGTTTGGCCTTAAACTACCATGTTGCAAATCTCACATCTTCCTTCTTTTGTCTAGTAACCTCTCTCTCCCCAGATTCATAGCTTAACCACTTATTTGTGCTGAAATTGGTTGTTTTTGAGCCCTTTTGACCCATGATTTGTTCAAACATGGTCCAAAATTTAAAAAGAACAGGGAGTTTTAAATTTAGCGCACATGGCGCTAGATCTTTGAAAATGACGTGATCTAAAAAAAGTCACTGCGAACTGATAACGGAAGGTTTGAGGAACATTTATATGCATAGACCTAAAAATCGTCAATTTGATAATTTTCCGGCCATTTTTCAGTTCTAGGGTCCCTCAAGACAATAGGGCATAACTAGAGTGCCTAAAATTTACTTTCTCGCAGTCCTGTTTTTTACTGCACTAACTACATTTGCCTGTTGACAACAAACTGCACGAATTGGCCTAAGGAATCCAGTCGGTGCTAATTAGCTCTCTGCCCAGTAGCCAAAAACTAATTCTCCTGCCTGACAAACTTCCTACATTCCAAGTTTATGCAACACTAGCTTAAATACCCGGCGTGCCCAGAGGCATAACGATTTGACCCTATACATTTCAGACTTAGGTTGCACCTACCCAATAGCCGCCTCGTGTTTCTCTGAATACAGTTAAAAATATTACTTAACACATTCAACTATTTAATTAAAACTCTTAAGATACTATAAAGGTAAATGATAAACTAAACAAACACATAAAAACACCGGAAAGACACTATGCAAAAGCACTGTTCAACAACCACAAATACTACAGGAAGAAAAGCAAGTAGAGAAAACCATGTGCATGTAATACGTTACATTTCTGTTTCGATAATATAGAAGGGTGCATTAGTTTTTTATAGAAGAGTGAGAAGAGAAACACTTGTGAATGTGTTACGTAAGAGAAAAGTGAATAGTGAAATTCACGTGAATGTAATACGTTGTCTTTTTATTTCAGTCGTTGAAAATTTTATTGATTGTTTTTGAAGGGCATGTAGGGAGGAGGACATTTCAACGTGTTCCGTAGAAGAAAAGTGAGTAGAGCAAACCATGTGAATGTAATACGTTGCACTCCTATTTTGACAATATAGAAAGGTGTATGAACTGTTTGTGGGTATGTGAGAAGAGAAATGCAGGTGAATCTGTTACCTAAGAGAAAATTGAGTTAAGGAAATCATGTGAGTGTAACACGTTGCATTTGTATTTCAATCATATAGAAAATTGTATGAATTGTATGTTGAAGAGTGAGTAGAAAAGTACATGTGCCTGTGTTACTAAAAGAAAAGTAGAGAAAACCGTGTGAATGTAATACGATGAATTTCTATTTCAAACAAATAGAAAATTATATGTATTGTTTGTAGAAGTAGGAGTAGAGAAAAAATGTGATTGTGTTTCCTAAAAGAAAAGTGAGTAAACAATTCAATACATTACATTTCTATTTCAATCATTGACAATTTTATGAATTATATATTGAAGGGCGAGCAGAGAAGAATATGTGAATGTGTTACGTAAAAGAAACGCGAGTAGAGAAAACTATTATTCAATTTTTTCTTGTTTGACGACGCTGTCAATTGCCAGGATCACATCAGCGTCGCCAGTGTGACGGAATTTTGTCCCTCAGCTGTTCTTTTACATGCCAGTAAATCTACTGACACGGAACTGTCATTTTTAAGCACACTTGTCTTTGGATTTGAACCCGCGACCTTGGGATCAGTAGGCCAGCGTCTATTCAACTGAGCCACCCAGACCGACAGAGGAAACGATGTGAATGCAATTATTAAGTCAAATTTAAATTATATATTTAGTGGACCCATAATTTTGGTATCAAGTGTAGACGTTCGATTAACTGCAAAATCAGTAATTTGTGGCATAAAGACATCAAGAAAGTCACATAATCAGGGAAAGAAAGCATCGCAATTTCAAAAGACTTCATGGATTGCTGTAAACCTCGTAATGCTTACATATTGTTTAAGTATCTGAGAAATTTTACTACTAGGCAATTTAAGGGATTAATTCATTTCATATTGGAAGGTCAAATTACATGCTAGTGATGATTTTATTAATTTAATCTACTGATGCATTTATCTTGGCTTTGGACACAGAGATGTTACGTTCAGAATAAGTAATATAACAAATGGAACATTTATGGACATTAACTGCAACTAAGGGACACTGGGAGTGAAATTTTGGTCAAAAGTGTCAAAAAGTCGAAAATGGTTTTTTTTTTTAAAGTTCAGGGGGCCTCAAAAGATATCTTTCTGGCGAAATCTCGGCATCTAATAATGAGTGGAATACAGCACTTCCTCTACTTTACTATACGTAATAGAGAAAGTGAAAAGGGACTATAAGATGTTGTTGCTTAAGAGCCATCGTCGCAAAACTTATTTCTACAAGTTGTAGTATATTCATACATCATTTCCATTCTCAATCAGGCAAAATATGTTGTAGAACATTATAATTGTGTCTTGAAATCGTTATTTAAATGACTTTTTTCATTTATGACCATCAAGGGGGGACCCATCAAGCCAAATGCTTGATAGGATTCCTAAACATCCATGATAGTGATGTTCTAATTCATTCTAATTCTCTGATATCAAAAAACGATGACGACGCACGTGCATTGCTTCTCTTAACCTTTATCTACATTACAAAATAAAAACTATTATTAACATTATTGCCTTTATATTTACCTCCAATTAATTGTTTGAGAATGTTTTTATGGCTCACCAAATCCCAATTGTTTCATCAGCATTCATTGAGCAGCACATTTCATAGCCACTTTCTTCAACAACTGCTGAGTACGGAAAGTAGAATGGTTCAGCTATCTATTGCATAACTCAGAACTACTAGCTATTGCAGAATAAAACCATGGCAGGAAACTGAACCTTGTATCATGGTACTAGGTTTATCGTGGAATTAGTCGTTGCTCCTGGAGAAGATCGAAAGGGATTAAATGTCTGGTGCCTTCACTGTGTTCTATTACCAAGGTTTTCTCTCTGTGTATCCACATAAACCATGCACTTAGCTTTCTCCCTTAGTATCTGTCGAGAAGGGCATTCACTTCAATTTATGATGATGGAAAGGTGACTCTTCATAGCTGAGGCAAGAGTGAGTTGTGAGAGACAGCTGTTTAATTTACGAACAAAGTGCAGCCCTTCCCATAACTGAAGGGAAGCTTTTGTATCTGCAAAACTGCCTTGTAATTGTGCTCCTCGGGGCACAACATATTTACAACAATGACTAAACGTCTTGCGAGAATCGATTCATTCAAAAAGAGAATCGCATACAGCAGTACCAACATCAGGAACAGCTGCCCTATGAAAACAGAATGTTCTCCGTATTTGGATTCAGCAAGCGTGTAGTCATTTCACAAACGTATTGTTGAACCTTTCTGTTGTTTCACAATGTGGTTAAAAGTAGCGAATGCATATTCAGAAATCTAGCAGATTACTCCTAACTTTGAATGTGGTGGCTAGACAAGTGAAATATTTGACAGATGTAACATAGTTTAACTAGCACTGCCCAATGCTTCAACTATCGTATGAGCCCATGATAGTAGACAAGAACAGTCTTGGAAAATTTTCCACTTTAATTACAGGGACTTTATTTTCCAGTGAATAAACTCATTCTCGTAAATGCTGCTATTGCGAATTACAGATTGTAAGTTGTCGTAATGTTTCATTGGCATTTCTTCGTTTCTTGTTACTCTTATTTTATTAGTTTTACTTATTGTTATTGTATTACCGGTTTCCCTCACCACTCATTCCCCCAATTTCTCCATTATCACCTTTCCAATCATCCACTTCGCCGGCATTTCATACCATCCTTTTCCTCACTCTCATACCTGGTGCTGAGCTGACCACCCGCTTCCAGGTCTTCACTCTGTCTGGTCCATAGGTCCCTGTGGTCCCCGAGAGACGTCTGACTAGGCACTGGCTTGTAAGTCCTAGGGGCTGTAAGTCCTACATAAGGGGATGGTAATCGGAAGAAGAAGAACTAGAAGAAGAAGAAGAAGAAGAAGAAGAAGAAGAAGAGGAGGAGGAGGAAGAATAAGAAGTTATTATTGTATTATTCTGCGCGCTCACACACACACACACACACACACACACACACACACACACACACACACACACACACATAGACCACACACACACACACACACACACACACACACACACACATACACAGAGGCAAGCTTCGGTATTTTTTTAACACACAGGGCAATAATTCGATACAATTTAATGAAAACCTTTTATTTCTCAGTGCTAAATGCGTGTTTTGAAACAGTATACGTTGTTGTACCCCAAGCTGCAGGTCCGGTTTGAATTCTGATTAGGTTAGGTTGCTCGGCTGAATTTAGTATTAGGATTTCACCACAATTCTTAAAGTGAATATTTTTGGGAATACTTTGAGTATTTGTCAAAATCTTAAGGTACAATAAATAGGCTACTATAATATAACCATCTCGATTTACATTTATCGATTAAAATCGAGGATTTACATACTTATTCATTCATTCATTCATTCATTCATTCATTCATTCATTCATTCATTCATTCATTCATTCATTCATTCATTCATTCATTCATTCATTCTTCATTCGTTCGTTCGTTCATTCATTCACTCAATCACTCACTCAGCTATATGTCTGTCTGCCTCTCTGCCTGTCTACCTGTCTGCCTGCCTGTCTGTCTGTCTGTCTGTCTGTCGTCAGACCGTCTGTCGATCTGTCTGTTTAGTTACTTATTTATTTTGTTTCTTTATTAATAATATTGACCACAAAGTATATATTTATTGTATTATTACGTTTGAATCCCGTATTGTCCTAGCACAGAAAGCCTTATAATTGGCTCCTGCAGTTTTAACAAACAAGATACAACATTTAAAAAAATTGTGAGGAAACCAACAAATAAAGAGTAACCACAATCAACAAGTTAACAACACAGGCCCAGCTCCGGTTTATCCTGGTGAATACGTAATTATTTTCAAAGGGTTTAGTAGTTTATGTCTATAAGTTATCAAATATAATGCTTTAAGGATACCCATCTGTGAAATTTTGAAAATCTACAGTTTTGATTGGATTTATTTGAAATTTTAACATAACAATCACTGTATAGTGAGGAGTAGCTGCTAAATTTCATACATTTAGTCAGATTAGTTGCTTACATATTAATATGTTATTACATTTTTTTAGTATTTGTATAAATGGTTCCCCCTTGATGCAATTTTCATTTGAAAAACTTAAATCATTTTCAGTTATGTTCTGTAATAGAATGTTAGCAAATTGATGAGATAATTTCTTAATCTTGTTATTAGTTTGGATAAAAATAAATTTTAAAGTTTAAAATTATTTTTTTTTCAGTTAAATTTTGAAATGTAAACTTTTAATATTTAATTACTCAGCAGTTATTCACGTTATGAAGAAATTATCTCATCATTTCTTTTTAATATTATTTCTAAGCAGGTGCACCAAATTTCATGCATAAGTACTGCAAATTGCATCGTGTGGAGCATTTTAAAGAGCAAACAGTGCTAAAAATAAAAACATGGAAAAACTAAGTTTGAAGTCATGGCAAGGATAATGGAAGTGTATGGATTTAAATGGACATGACCACTTACAGGCAATCAGTTGGACGGCCACGTGACATAGTTAAAACGGCCGTAAGGCTATAAAAAGCATATCAAAATAAAGCAGAAGATTTATACTATTTGATAAAACAAAAATCCATTTTTGGAAATTTTTGAAATTTTAAGCCTTTTTTCACAGATCATGCGTATCCTTAAGGATCTAATTCTACTCTTGCTTATTTCTAAATAATGCAAAATATTCCAGCTCACATTCAGTAGCAATCAAATAGTGTTTCTTGCCTGCAATTGTTTTCAAACTATACATACATAAATTGAAAGCGAGAATTTCAACACGCTACGCTGTAACCTCTAAGTACAAATATTCTCACCTCAAACATACACCATACATGCACTTCATCAAAACTGCACCATTTATTCATGGTTATAGCACTGCATAGTGATTACCAGCATATAATCTCGCATAAAATCTTCATGTAATACGGGCAGAATATCCCATGTTTCAAAATAAATATAACTGATGGTAAATTGTGTTCATTACTGCAGATAACCTAGATCCCCCAGAATTTATGTGATACACTGCTACAACCGTGTAAGCTAATGGAAATAAAACCACAGTTGATGTTTTGTTCTTTTAAACATCTGTTTCTGAAAACAAAGCTCTATGGTCTGATGAACGACCTTAGTGATAATAGTTAACTTCCTATATAGTTTATCCCGCTCAGAACTGTTGATAGCAGTAACAATAAACATGCTCAGTTAGCTATGAATAGTACCAAATTCTGCAAGATATGCTGAAATATCTGCTAAAGGGAAATAACACAAAATGCCATGACGTGTATATTCAGAACTCTAAATACGAAATGCATAACTGTGTTGTAGCTACGTTATTTGTACCGTGAGTAATTAATATTGATAATGATAATCATACATAAAGAGACTAGTAATTTATCTAGAGAACTTGAAATTAGCAATGATAACAAAAATATCTAAATAATAAAACAAAGGTTTTCAAATTGTTCCATACATGACAATTAATCTACATATTACATATTGCGCAATAGCTCGCACCCTCTCTACTAGGCAGCAGTGAGGATAGGCCTGTGTATTTACGAGCGTTTCCGATGAAAGATGAAGCAAACAAACGAGAGTTCGGCTATTTCGGTTACTCTTGCTATATGTGCAGCTTCATGGGTGCTATATTTCTACCGCTATGTACCCGAAGTAGCTGAAAGAAGACTGATTTCTTATGTGCATATAAATGTTGAAGAAGAACTACAAAAGCCAAATTTGCACAGGTTAAGAGTCTGTAACAGATTATTAAAACAGATGCAAATAGTTATAATAAAGCTTCAGAGTTCATCGATAATAAAGTTATTACTCCAGCTTAGAATAAATTTGGAGAAGAAAGTGTCAAGAACGCCTTATATAGTACACAAGATTTACTGAGTACTTCTACATCTAATACATAAGGATGACTATTTCAGAAAGAAGAAGCCGCTGGACGCCAAGCTCTTGCAACACCCGAATAATACTTGCTGAGCAACCCTTTCACAGGCATAGTCGCGCAATCGCTTTTGAACACTGAAATATTTAAATGAAAGCTTTGATGTGAGTCATTTACCTGCACTTCAAGTATTACTGGATTGTTTATTTCATACGTGTCTACACAGGAAAGTCAAATGGAGGGGCAGACGATTCAAACGGCACATTGCAATAAGCAATACGAGAAATAAAGTCACTTAATACAGAGATACAAGGAAAGAGACGAGACGCCGGCTGACTGTCATCTGGATGAAGATCAGTGTTCAAAAACGAACGCGCTGGCTATAAAGCTTACATAACTTACGAAATGAAGCAGACTTTTGGAGGAGAATGCGTTGAAGTATATGAGGCAGACATAGCAATTCAATGTGTTTGGAGAATCGCATTTCATGTCTTTAAGTCAAATGTTTGCTGATTTAAGAGCTGCATATGGACATATTGACGCTGATGAGAGATACAACGTGCATTGATATAGAAGTTTCAGTGGTGCAGAAAGGAATAATGCCAGAAATATTAAAATTCACATTATAATAATTTGTACCCGCCATTACTGATATATTGACGGAAAATAAACACACGATTTTCTATAATACATTCGAAAAAACATACGGACACTTCTCATGCACCAGGAATATTTATGTAAGTGATCTCATTGACGCAAACAAAGATGTACATTTATGCACATAGACTAACTTATATTTAACACGGCACTTCAGATAACAGTGGCTTTGTTTCATGATTGCAGAAATTCACTAGGATATAACGTGTGCGAAGTGTGCCATAGCGTAACGCGTAGCTTTAGTATTATTATACATGAGAACATCAAGCTTGTTTTGGGAAAACTAAGATACATACGCATGGTTTTGGAGAACTTACACTTCTGTCAAATGGAACACCGTTATTTATTTTTTTATATGTTAACCGTGCAAAGAGAACGGAGTTGTAAAGCTTTAAAAGATTTGACTATCGCTCAAATTCTACTGTATTCCCATATTCTCCTTGTACCTACAAGAAGATAAACAGTAAGATAATTCCTGAAAATGTTTATCTCAACTAACATGAAGGGGATACAGAACTAAAAGTTTGGAAGAATGCTGAAAGTCATGAGAGCGCAACACATCGTATTTTTCTATATGTAATAAGATTTGGTCTATCTCTTACGGTTTACCAGTTATGCAAAAGCCACCTAGAATAAACAGGACTACGTAGACTATAGCCAGAAAATTCAAAATTTTCATTATTTGTCATAAGGATACCTTAAACATATGGCTTTTTATCAAAATCGTTAGAGCCATTTTGGAGAAAATCAGAAGTTTCGAAAAAATTTTCATGTAAAGGGTAGTTCATTGTGGGGGAATTTCCTTGAAAATCTTAGTGTCGCATCCTTAAATGGTATTAAACTTAAATACCAACTTTTGTTTTTAGCCGACTTTTGGTTTTTGAGTTATGCTGTCCACAGTCCTACACACGGACAGACACACACACACGCGCGCGCGCGCACACACACATACACAAAACATTTTTAGAAAAATGTCCTTGTGTGTGTGTTTGTGTGTGTGTGTGTGTGTGTGTGTGTGTGTGTGTGTGTGTGTGTGTGTGTGTGTGTGTGTGTGTGTGTGTGTGTGTGTGTGCGCGCGCGCGTATTCTGGGAGCCTCAAGACATATATTTCCGGTAAAATCTCGACATCAAATGTTTGTGTGGAATACAATACTTCCTCTACTTACTACACGTGGTAGAGTAAGCAAAAACAACACTGCATAACTTGTATAACCTTGTGCATATACTCCCGTCCTATTTGCTGCACAATCTCTCAAGACATTTGCGTGATGCAGTTGTGGTGTTCGTTTTGCCTTTTGTTGGATTTCCTTCCTATTTCATAGCTCGCTCAAATGTTCCAGAAGCCATTTTATTGAAACTGACCTTGTGATTCCACTGTCCTCTCGTTATTTGTATCTGATTCGTAAAGGAACTTGAGATCACTGCTCATTATGACCCCTTATTTTGGATATGAGTGTGAGGATTGGTTGGTATCTGATGCCCTCGCTATACCAAATTTCTGACATAAGAGGGACAGTCATTGAAATTTGTGCAGTAGTAAATTATCGACATAGCAATGGTTCATGGATCTTCTGGCCCATCTGTGGAAGTAAACTGTTCAGAACTGCAGCTCTCCTATATTACTGTTGTACTCTGCACAATAACACGCGATGAATGTGGATATTTGATCACCTGAGCCAACAGAAATGACAGGTAGTTCTGCTTTTGGGTGCATATTTGAAACTCTGATGACAGAGATTGGGCATCGTAAAACCTCTGAATTTCTTGATTTACTGACGCCACCAGAGAAGAAAAACCCTGCGATACGTCCTTTTACTCGTTGAAAATAAAACTGTTCTCTGCGACTGGGATTTTATGAGCATTTCCTTCTATCTTAACTGCACTCGGCAAATTCTCGACTCACGGCATTGTAATGACCCAGTTTTATTTCAAACACGGTCGCTCAACGACTCTAGTGCTGCATGCCCCCGTTCTGGGACAGTGGCACCAACAGAGTATTAAGGTTCTACTAAAGAACTCAACACAAAAGTGCACCGTACCACACGCACAGCGGAGGTCTTGCTAAGAAATCAGAGCCATGCAGTAAGGTTGCAACGCTACCCTTTGGTTCTCGAGGTCGTGGGTTCAGACCCGGTGGTGGACGATGGACCTTTTTTGGGTTTGAGAATCCCTAGCACGGCTTCCTTTGGAAGGGAAGTAAAGCCAGTAGTTCCGTGTCGTACACTTAAGTCACTATGCTCCATCCAGCCTTAGATCCACCCCTTGTATTCCTCCGCGATAACCTGATGTTCATATCATCTGCGACTAACACAAATGCCACGTGGAATCATGCCTCATATTTATGATACAATAGAGCGATATTTTCTTGGGAGTTCTAGGAATAGCGCTGCTATCGCGGTACATTCAAGTAGTCTTTACCAGGATCATCGTACATCTTGAAAACTTACAGATAATTTAATCGCCAATATTTAAGGTGCTATATGTTATGGTGTGCTTCGGTTTCGGCGTGTCGCGTGTTAGTTGTTGACGGCTTGTGTTTACATCAGGTGCGGATCTAAGGGTGGACCGATTATAAAACCCTCAAGCCTGCTAAAGATGCCTGTGGACAAAATTAAGAGTGCTTTCACGCCCACTGGGACGGTGATTACTAAGCTTAGTCGGTGAGCTACCAAAAGAACGAAACTCGGTAGAGCAGACGGACAGAACCGGTTCCCCAACAGTGTGCCGTCACATGCACCACGCTCTTTAATTCAGCTAAACTACTAAGCCTAGTGATACCTAAGTATAGCAGTTAAGAAACGTCTGTACTGCGGAAGTAAGAGCTTCTGTACAGACGATACAAAAATTTGAGATAGAAGCAGCAATCTAATGTGCCCATTGCAGTTATACATGTCTGTTGGGTCTACTTTCAGAAACTTATCATGGTGATAACGCTGATAAACATAATTTCAGTTCTTGGTAACTATGTAAATATCAATGATTACTGCGAAGCTTACTAATCTATGGTGAACCGAGAGAGATGGCTCTACGGTAACGTGTGAGCTCGCATTCAGGAGATCGTGGTTTCGATTCAAATAGCCGAGCTTCCTGACCCATGGGATTTTTCGGGGTTTCCCGAGGTCGCCAGGCGAGTGCTGGGAAGGACAATTACATCCCCAGGAGTTCCTGTCCTTCCATTTCGTTTAATTAACCATTTCATTTTTCCTTCTTCCTGTTGGTTCTTTCAGAGCCGTGTCAGCGAAGCCGCTAGGTGCAGCTTGGCAGGGATGATATGCACGAGAGAAACTCTTTCCGACCATCGTTGCCCGTGGGATCTGGGTAGGGGATGGCATCTGGGGGCATTGGACCCCCGTGCCAAGGTCCCTCTGAGATGGCCCCGTAAGACCTAAAGACTTAGAGATGTCGCCAAACTTAGGAAACCTTAGGGACCTCTGTCAATGTCTGTGCCATTAGTCCGGATCTGGAAGCCCGGTGTCTCCTCTCCCCTCATCTTTCCTCCCGGAGCACTCCCTTGAGGGCATAGGTAAAATAAGCTTGGCTTCAGTGCCGAACCCCCTGGGTATCTCTCCTATTCCTATGGTGAACAGACTATGAAAGTGTATAAAGGCATATTGAGAACTTCTGTTTGCTTACTACTTTGGATCAGATAGAGGTGTTTAATCAGATTTTCTATCCGTCCTTTCTAATATAACTCATATGCACCCGAGGAATGCTTTATTATTATGCGGCCGTATTTCGAGCTCTGAGATCCAATTCTTCCAAACTTTATGCAGTTGTATGTTTTTCAGCAGCAATTTTGTCAAACCTTGTTGACACGTTGAACACTCCCCGAATATACGGCCTAAAGAATAAAAGTGAACTGCTCTCCAATGCCACTCATTGACTGTAAAGCTTGCGAATGTGCTGGGGGAATGAACTGTTTGTGAAATGCTTAAACCAGCATGTCTGGCAGTGACGGTCACTCCACTTTGGTAGCAATCAGTGCGTATCTTAGCTATTTTCACATCAGAAAGGACGCAGATGGAAATGTATCTTGTAAATATAACTAAACGTTCATGAGATCTACAACTGCAACATCAGTCAGGTCGAATTTGTTGGGATTCATCTGAATGCTTCAGAATTAATGTAAGAAGGTACTTCAGTATTGGTAAAGAAACAAAACGTCATTTTTATTCTCATCAAGGTTTGAAGCCTTTAAAATAGAAATATATGGTTAAAATGTTATCTGAAACATATTTGACCCCTTATTAGCATTTTATAGGTGTTGACCTGCAGCCACACCCTGGTTTGCAAACATTCAGAAACCTTACCATAATTCTACACCAGTTGTCACAGATTTCTAACCTAAATCTTGTTTTGAAAGGGAATTTCCAAGCTTTATTTAGTTATTGGTACCACTGAAAATTGTCAGCCTTCACCTGTATCTGGTAGCGAACTGCATACGATTACATGAAGGGTCAAGGTGAATAATAAATCTGTAAACTTTAACACCATCTTTCATAGTTTTACTTTTTTCGTATTCTGGTGCAGTTTATTCAACAGCTGTCCATCCTAAATTGATGAAACAATTGTCTACTTTAATCAGGATCATGCTATTAAAATAAGAAAGGATTTTGCTGTGAGGTTTATGCAACTTAAAGATTAATTTTCACCAACATTTTAAACCAAATATGTGTAAAACGTAAAAGGAAGTTTGTCCAAATATGCACAGAAATGATGCAAATAGTAATAGATATTATTAGAGCTAAAGGTTGTAAAAAGATGCCTTGAAAATTCCATGATAGCTTTTATATATTGTGCATCCACAGTTTATGAGTTTAGCATTGTCGAGAAAGTTAGTGAATTCTCACATTAACCGTTAATTTTTAAACCCTCAAACTTTGTTGTGAGGTGCGGACTTCCCTCAAGATATAGGTTGTCAAAATCATGCAGTTTTAGAACAAATGCAAAGAAGTATGAGGACTAAGTATAACTGGTTATTCAGGTAGAATTATGCATCTGCAGAAACAGATTTTAGTAATGGACACAAAATGTAAACTATAATAAAATAAGTATCATTTAAGGGAAGAAAGTACAACCCAGAATATAGAAATGTCGCCACCTGAGATTAGCGTTATGACAAACCACTTTACTCGTGTAACCCTAGTAAACGTCAAGTTATTTTGTAAAACTGTTTATAAATAATAGTCAATATCTTTAGCAACTTAGTCGGTAGCATGTGTCGAGATATTAACATGCCTCATAGTATTTTTGTTAGAATAGCGACCTTGCTCCTCTGTTACCACTGTGATTTAGGTATGTAACCACCACTTGACTACCCTAATGCCATTGTTCGAGTTAGGACTTTAATGTTGGTGAATCATTACAATAGGCATAAGTAATGGCACTGACGGATTGGGAATACGAAAGTCTTCTAGAACTAGACTAGACAAGCATGAAATGTCCTGGTTCAAAGTATTGTATAAATATATTGATGTAATTATGTAAATTTAATATAATAAAAAGTAGAATGTAGATCACCAACCATGCTCAAAAGTCACGGCTATAGGCTGGTGCAAATAGATTTGTATATTTGATTTTTGTTGCCAGTCACTCGCCCAAGAATAATGGCTCAGTAAACTAAGCATTAGTAAAAGGTGAACAAGTGCTGGAGGTAACTCATACGAGAAGGCAGCAGCACCACTACCACCACAGCCACCACCCCCACCACCACAGCCACCACCACCACCCCCACCACCACCACCATCACCGCCACCGCTGCCATCACCATCACCACCACCATCACCACCACCACCATCACCAACACCACCACCCCCACCACCACCATCATCACCACCACCACCACCCCCACCACCACCACCATCACCGCCGCCGCTGCCATCACCACCACCACCATCACCACCACCACTACCACTACCACCACGACCACCACCACCATCACCACCATCATCACCACCACCCCCACCACCACCATCATCACCACCACCACCCCCACCACCACCACCATCACCGCCGCCGCTGCCATCACCATCACCACCACCACCATCACCACCACCACCATCACCAACACCACCACCCCCACCACCACCACCATCATCACCACCACCACCCCCACCACCACCATCACCGCCGCCGCTGCCATCACCACCACCATCACCACCACCACCACCATCACCACCACCACCACTACCACCACGACCACCACCACCATCACCACCATCATCACCACCGCCACCACCACCACCACCGCTGCCGCCGCTGACATCACCACCACCATCACCACCACCACCATCACGACCAACACCACCACCACCTCCACCACCACCACCATCACCACCACCATTACCACCACCACCATCACCACCACCACCACCACCCCCACCACCACCACCACCAGCACCATCACCATCACCGCCATCACCGCCGCCATTACCCCCACCACCGCCATCACCACCACCACCAGCACCACCAACACCCCCACCACCAGCACCATCACTGCCATCACCGCCGCCATCACCACCACCACCATCACCACCACAACCACCGCCACCATCCCCACCACCGCCAACACCCCCAACACCACCACGAGCACCATCACACCACCGCCACCACCCTCACCACCACCGCCACCGCTACCATCACCACCACCACTATCACCACCACCACCGCCACCCCCACCACCGCCACCGCCACCACCACCGCCACCACCACCACCACTACCACCACCACCACTACCACCACCACCGCCACAGCCACCGGCACCGCCGCCGCCACCGCCGCCGCCACCACCACCTCCACCACCATATATTTACTTTCTTATTTAACGACGCTGTCAAATGCCAAGATTACATCAGCGCGCCGGTGTGTCAGAATCTCGTCCCCCAGGAGTTATTTTACATTCCAGTAAATCTACTGACATGGAGCTGTCGTTATTAAGCACACTTAATAACCATTGGTCTGGGCCGGATTTGAACCCGCGACCTTAGGATCACTAGAACAGCGGCTAACCATCTGAGTCACCCAGACCGACCACCGTAATGATAATAATTATGACGATAAGAATATTATTACTCTTATTATTAATTATGTTGCTAATATTACTAATATTATTATTGTTATTATTAATATTGTTTATTTCCGTCGAAACTATAGCTCTCCAAGTCCGATGTTAACCCTAGCATTACCAAGGGCTGGGAAGGGGGTACCCTGTCCACCTTCTGCATTATTTTTTAAACTATGTCTTTTAATTTTTTGATTTAACGCATAGAATTAGTAGTTATTGTCAATCACTGTTTCTACAACTGGATTGTGGATTTGTTTCAAATGTTTCATCGTTGGTCGTTTTGGCAAACAATGAAATCAGGTGGTCATATGGTACTGCACCGTCGGTATGTAATTCATGTAAAAAGAGTAGAAAGGAACAGTTAAACAATGTTAAACATTACCTTTATAAACATGACAAGATATAATACCCAATTTTAAAATAAATTTGTTTTAAACATTGACCAGTGGTGATCACAAAGTACAAAGGGGGGCCCCAAGTTCTGGACTAAGGCTTGGCTTTCCTAGGGTTAATCAACGCCTGTTGTGCATGGTTTTGGGACGTTATATGCGTCATTGGAATATACACGAAGCAAAACCTGTGTGTAACAAATAAATCGACAAAAATGTTTTCCTGCCTCGATTATGAATTTTCCTTAATTACTCAAATGTGAAGCCTTGAATTGCAGCATGCGAATCAGCATTTGCAACGCTTATTACATTCCAGTGAGTGAGAGTTCGATCCTGTGCATGTCAGGTTGTCTGGAAGAGCTTTCTGGGAGTTCCTCCTTTCCATGTCACTTTAAGCCTTGACGGATTCGGGGTTCATTTATGTCACAGAAGTTTCATTTCCTTCATCCACCGAAAGATCAGATACCCACTGCTAGGAATGAACTATCCAAATCTCATAAAAGCAAAAGGAATAAAAGTATACGAATTGAAACGTTGACGAAAATATAGGCTCAAACAAAGACGAGAAAGAAGGGAGAGAAGAAAATAGAGTAAAATAACCGCAGGAAATTCGGATACTATACCAAGAATAGCAACATGGAAAATAATAAAACATTAGCATATGCAATCAAGAAAGCCGCAGTTTGCATTCAAATCAACATTTGCTTAACGAGATTTACCCGAGAGATTTATCTTTGCCGGAATGTTTTGAGAGTACTCCAAAGGGCAGGATCTATGTACTTCTGTGTTAGTCACGCATCCTGCCGCTCTCTAGTCAAAAGAAGGAGACCAAAACAACTTGCAAAGAGAGATGTGAGAAATTTAAAAGCTTCCTATGCTGCCTACGAAACGAGCGTTATGATAAAACGCGGTAGAGGAATAGGCAGAGCTGTTCGAATAAAAACATGATCAAATTCAGCAGACTGTACGAGAATGAGGTATTTACTCCTCAAAATCACTTTCGTCTTGATTTTTGTTGGTCAAAAATAACCGAAATTGATGAAACAAAAGTTTCTGCCACAGTCTGATTTTTTTTTTTTTTTATTTTTATTCATGTGGCTTTTCTTCAGAAAGTATTGTTCAAAAATTAATATTGGTTACTGATACTATTTCCCGCACCTCTGATGACAGTTTGGAGAATAGCCGCGTTGTTGATGGAAAATAAAATATGTGTAGCACTCACATGACTTTCTCTATTCTTGTGTTAACCATTCTTACAAACTCTTATTCCTATATCTCTGTTGTGTTAGTTGAGACAAACATTTGCAAAAAATGTCCTATCGCTTATTTCCTCGTTGCTGCAAGGAGAATATGGGAATACAGCAGCCTTTGAAATCCCGTTCTCTTTGCACGGCTAAGGCATAAAATGAATAACGATCTTCAATTTGACGAAAGTTTTATTGTTCCAAAACTCACAAATAACAAGGAATACTTCCTAAATGGTTCACTCCACACAAAAGAATTCATTTGGTCATACATTTCGTGTTTTAACGAGATCTACATTTCTGTACAGTAAGATGTGGTCTATTTCTTATGGTTTACAGTTATGCAGAAAACATCTAGAGTAAACAGGACTAGATAGACTATAGCCGGAAAATTAAAAATATACCAGGTGGCCCACTCCAGCTGGCCCTCGGATAATTAGATAACCCTTCGTGCGTTAAAAGAGTTGCAGAAATAACAGGGGTAAATCCAGTCAGTGGCGTGTGTGAACTTTGTTCTGCTTGTAAGAGAAGAGAGCAGAGCGGCAGAGGAAATGCCCAGGCCTCAACTGGCGAGTGCAACGCGTGATGATAGGGAGAAACAGTCTTACAATATTTTCCACTTTAGCTAAAAGACTTTATTTTCCAGGAAATAAACTCATTCCTGTTTATGCTACTATTGTCTAACATTACGGATTACAGGTTGCAAATAACCGCTCCGCTCTTTTTCTCTTATAAGCAGAACAAAGTTCACACACGCCACTGACTGGATTTACCCCAGATATTTCTGCAACTCTTTTAACGCACGAAGGGTTGTCTGCTTATTCGAGGGCCAGCTGGAGTGGGCCACCTGGTATATTTCGTTTGTCCTAAAAAATCTCAATTTCAATAAGAATAATTGTTAAGGTCATTTTGCGAGAAAATGAAAATTTTCGACAAATTTTCCATGTAAAGGGTAGTAATTGTCTTCAAAACCTTCGTGTTGCGTCCTTTACAGATACTAAGCTTAAACATCAACTTTGTTTTTTAACGGGCTTTTCGTTCTTTTGTTATGCTATCTATAGACTGACAACTGTATGCATGAATTTATAACTTGAGTGCTGCACTTCAGACATACTCAGATATCTATTTCAATTGCAAATTAATTCTGAGCTAGGTTCCCTATTCACAACTGTTGCACTGTACTGTGCTATTCATCCTAGAGTTACAGTGCGTAATACAGCCAGTGCGTAACCCAGTCCTAATGTCCGTGTGATCGTAATTTGCAGTGCTTGTGGTTACAAATGTTTGTACACAAAGCTATTTTTTGTAACTTGAAAGTGTAGCAAAATCTTTGACGTATGAAAAAAGCCTGTCAAAGCATTTCGCAAATTCTTTTACATATTTTAGTGAATAAAAATATTCCCACTTAGTCGTTGATACTGAAATCTAACACTCAGCACCCACATTATTATGGAACCGGAGGGAAACCGAACGCAAGCGTTCCATAATCACGAACTGGAAATTGCTGACGCAAAATTGCCCACAAAGGATAGTTATAGAGTAAAAGGTTTCTGAATCGTGTCCTATGTCAACAAAGGCATTGCTTGCATGAAGATCAGTAGCTAAAAATTATTTAAATTATTTTAATGTTTAACGACGCTGTCAATTGCTAGAATCACATTAGTGTCGCCGGTGTGCCGTAATTTTGTCCCGCAGGAGTTCTTTTACATGCCAGTAAATCTACTGACATGGAGTTATCGTTTTTAAGCACACTTAAAACACATCGGTCTAGGCCGAATTTGAACCCGCGACCTTGGGATCAATAGACCAGCGTCTAACCAACTGAGCCACCCAGACTGACGAGGATGAGTAGCCATTGTCTTAATTAGGAATGGTGTAGAATATCTTATGCAAAGGTCCTGCACCATGGCACTGTTGGCTGCAGCATGGAACCCTGGTTCATAACCACAGAATTCGTCCGGGATCGACCCACCCATGGAGGTGCAAAGTCCGCATTAACGACAAATTCGTAAATGAAAATGTTACACACAATGGAGCTTTCTCCCTAAGTTTTAGGACAATGTCAGCATCAATTGTTTTTCTTTCTTTGTTGTAGCAATATTTATAGCCCGTTCATACAGGAAATGATACCACAGGTGGAGTAAAATGGCAGACCATGAAATGAAATTATAATTTGAAAAGAATCGTTCTATATTTTGGGATCCTCTTTGGTATTTTCTACTCACAATAACTGAAGAATACCATTAAAAACCATAGCCAAGTAGAAAAGTCCTGAGAGAAATCTACAAGTGCCTTGCGTAAGCAAACTAAATTTTAAATTATTTTGTTGTTCCATGACGTCGTAAAAGCCCAGGAACACATCAGTGTCGCCGGTGTGCCGAAATTTCGTCCTGCAGGAGTTCCTTTACACGCCAGTAAATCTACCGAAATGGAGCTGTCGTTTTTAAGCTTCTTCGAAACCATCGGTCTGAGCCAGATTTGAACCCGCTACCTTGGGATCAGCAGGCCAGCGTCTAAACAACTGAGGCACCCAGACCGACGCATAAGTAATTGTTAGTTGAGAATACCTATACAAGAGTGCATTTCTCAGTTATGGTTTTATTGTTGTAATGCATTATTTGTTTTAAATACGAATGGCAGACCTTTTAAGCTTCATGATTGACTATACGGAATATATAAATATAATCTTTAGCTTTGAGGTAAGCATCTTAATGGCCGAATCTGCTGTTTATTAGTTAAACATCTTTATCATTTCCACAATGAATGGTTCTCTCAGACGTATTTTCAAATTAGATAACATTATTTAAGTTAATACTTCGATAGATTTAAAAGACTCCGACCCGAGATTTAAAGACACCCTTGTGCACACCAGATAAGTAATTGGCACAAAATGTATTGAAATCCTCGAAAGTTACTGAATTTGGCATTTTCAGTGAAGAATTTACTATCATATAAAAAGGATTGTCGCGCGTGATGAAATTCATTAAATTGTTTTCGTTTTCAATGCCCATACCAATGCTATGGAGTACAAAAGCACGGTCTGGTAGGTTCATTATCTTAAGAACAATAATAATTATTATTATGCTTATGCAATTCCATTCTTCTGTTCTCCTTTCTACTCGGTAGCTGTTGTTCGTGATCTTTATGATTGATGGTGTTTTGCTTCGTATATAAATTCATTTTTCTTTCTGGGTGTTGACACTGCTGTCCCTAAGGAATAGAGTTTCCTTATACTCCTTTTTATCATTCCTGAACTCTTCCTAGTTTTCTTACTGAACAAGTGAGAGAGACTTTTTTCACAGCATGGTACAGGATTTGGGTACAAATAATTCTTATAGAATTTTACACATGTATCTGAAGTAGAAATAAATGCGGTATGATCGATGTATATTGTGTTTTTAAAATGATCTACATTAACATATAAAATATTCATCAATATCTTATCTAGATTATAAAACAGCGAAGTTAAAAATAACAACACAATACTTTTTCATGATGATTAGTTCCCCTTTCATTGTAATACAGGTTTCTGTATTTTTATGAATGACTTATTTTCATATTTAAGTGTAATAATACAAACATGCTTCATCTTATTCTTACAGTTCTGTAAGGCGACAAAGGTCATCAAAGCAAGTTTTTGTTAAGCTTATTTCTCTCTAGCCCCTATTAAAAGGGTTCATCCCAATAAAAGGACAAGATGTTTTACATCATATGGAAGGAATAGAGCTATTTGTGTTCACGCGTTTTATGACTCGGAAGGTATATGAAGGTGATGTAGACAAACAGGATTAATTGGAAGTATTTATTGAGGTTCCTTAATCTATTAGTCTATGCAAGTCGACCCTTTGGTTACCTTGACGTCCATAGTCCATTTGAATCTCACAACTGCCTGGGAGTAGTAGAGGTAGGAGAGACGGCACTCCGAGCTGCGCATGTGCCACGCTGGGGTGCCCCCGGGAGGGAGGGTAAGGCGAGAGGAGACAGACGGATTCCAGATCACAGGAGAGTAGGCACAGTGGAGGGTAGGAATCCCTATGTTTTCCCAGTTGTAAGCTTCCCGACACCAGCCAGCATACCGGTCCCCCGCTGGAGGCTCAAGGCCCACCTTTGGGGACACATTCAGTAGTCCGACTTTCGTGACACAGGATGGAGCTACTCAGATCATTTCGCTCCCACCTTGCTGCACCCAAACTCTCGCTGACACTTTCTACTTGAAATAGACCAAAAGAATAAAAGTATGAATGAAATGATGAATCAAGTGCAATGGAAGGAAAGGAAATTCGGGGGATGAAATTAACCTACCCAACACGCACCTAGCGACCCGGAAAAAAAACCGAAAGAACCTACGGGTCAGATAGTCCACGGGAATCGAACCCACAACCACCCAAATGCGAGTCCGACACGTTACCGCGGAGCCAATCTCGATTACATCTATTTACATATCGCAAACAAAGGATAAGCTGGGGTTGCCAATCAACATCACGGAACAATTAGCTACAGATACGGTAGAGTAAAGGGTTTTACCTTTGAATTACTAGCACAAACCTCGGAATGCCAAATATTTCCTTTAGTGGTTAAGGAAAATTGTGCCAGACAGCTGGTAAAATTCGTAGTGAAATTTCTCTCCGGGTGGTATTGAAGATAGCAGCAGGATATCAGAATGTTCTATTGTTCCCGCTACGGGCATCACTGTGCTGTACACCATGTTGGGATTTCATACACAAAGCTCTAGTGTCTTATTAGAGCACTATTAAAGTCAAGTACAGCCAAGTATTAACGTCACATATTTCTTACCTAATTTGGCACTATTATTACTATTATTATTATTATTATTATTATTATTATTATTATTATTATTATTATTATTATTATTATTATTATTATTATTATTATTATTATTATTATTATTATTATTATTATTATTATTATTATTATTATTATTATTATTATTATTATTATTATTATTATTATTATTATTATTATTATTATTATTATTATTATTATTATTATTATTATTATTATTATTATTATTATTATTATTATTATTATTATTATTATTATTATTATTATTATTATTATTATTATTATTATTATTATTATTATTATTATTATTATTATTATTATTATTATTATTATTATTATTATTATTATTATTATTATTATTATTATTATTATTATTATTATTATTATTATTATTATTATTATTATTATTATTATTCTTATTATTATTACTATTATTATTATTATTATTATTATTATTATTATTATTATTATTATTATTATTATTATTATTATTATTGTCAATATTATCATTATTATCATTATTATCATTATTGTCATTATTATCATTATTGTCATTATTATCATTATTATCATTATTATCATTATCATTATTATCATTATCATTATTATCATTATTATCATTATTATCATTATCATCATTATCATTATTATCAGTATTGTCATTATTGTCAGTAAAGTCATTATTGTCATTATTGTCATTATTGTCATTATTATCATTATCATTATTATCATTATTATCCTAATTATTATTATTATTATTATTATTATTATTATTATTAGTAGTAGTAGTAGTAGTAGTAGTAGTAGTAGTAGTAGTAGTAGTAGTAGATGGTAGTAGTAGTAGTAGTAGTAGTAGTAGCAGTAGTAGTAGTAGTAGTAGTAGTAGTAGTAGTAGTAGTAGTAGATAGTAGTGGTGGTGGTGGTAGTAGTAGTAGTAGTAGTAGTAGTAGTAGTAGTAGTAGTAGTAGTAGTAGTAACAGTAGTAGTAGTAGTAGTAGTAGTAGTAGTAGTAGTAACAGTAGTAGTAGTAGTAGTAGTAGTAGGAGTAGTAGATAGTAGTGGTGGTGGTAGTAGTAATAGTAGTAGTAGTAGTAGTAGTAGTAGTAGTAGTAGTAGTAGATAGTAGTGGTGGTGGTAGTAGTAGTAGTAGTAGTAGGAGTAGTAGATAGTAGTGGTGGTGGTAGTAGTAATAGTAGTAGTAGTAGTAGTAGGAGTAGTAGTAGTAGCAGTAGTAGTAGTAGTAGTAGTAGTAGTAGTAGTAGTAGTAGTAGTAGTAGTAGTAGTAGTAGATAGTAGTGGTGGTGGTAGTAGTAGTAGTAGTAGTAGGAGTAGTAGATAGTAGTGGTGGTGGTAGTAGTAATAGTAGTAGTAGTAGTAGTAGTAGTAGGAGGAGTAGTAGTAGTAGTAGTAGTAGTAGCAGTACCAGTAGTAGTAGGACTAGTATCGTCATCATCTCACTGTTTGCTTGTGCAATGAAGTAGATGGGGAAACTATTTGAGTCAGTCAAATTGTCATATTATCTAATTAACATATATTTTTGGTCTTCCGTAATCCGTAAGTATGTCTTTGTAATGGCTAAATACAAATTACTGTTAGTAAACACGATTTCACATAATATATATATTAAATTTGTTGTTTTAGAATACGCTCCTACATTAACAAATAATTGTTTAATTATTTGTGTATGGTAACATGTTACATTCCTTCATAACCCATCCTGATCTCTGTGGGTTCTTATGGTAGACCAAGGTGGGATTCTTAAATGTTCTAGATTTATGACCGTATATCTCAGACAACATTTATAATAAGACTGAGAGTTTTACAGTTTACTGATATAGTCTTCTATCACTACACCGTTTATTTTAAATGACGTGGAAAATTTATAAAATCAGCCTGATTGCTTTTCTATCGCTTTATTCTTCTTCAAAACCTTTGCACAAGAATGCAATATTCTTCTATTGACGTTAAGATACTATACAGCCTTTCGTGATATTAAAACTCACAACTGTTTTCTTCTCGTAATCAAGACTCAGTCGTTTCACTGTCTTTTTTCACTTTCTCTGACTTTCATACACTAACGTCGAAGATACAATCACTCCACACTCATTAAGGGTTCTTCACTTCGACACAACCTAACTTTCACGACGACAGTAGCATATACATAGCTACCTCGCCCTCACCTACACACTCATATCTGTAACCGTAGCTCCATTAACTCGTTGCCTCGTCTTCTTATATACCGAGGATGATGTAACGCGAACGTTTCTCGAAGTTCTATAAATACGCCGGCCACCACATGCTTCACGAAGGTTGCAGCAATTTTTTGTTGAGGGCTGCCCTAATTTGTTGCTAGTCACGTATGCATAAGTAGTCCCGGACCTTGAGTGCCTTTGTTTGCTCGCCGGCCTGGGAAGTAACTTAGCTCTGACCATCGTTTTTTTTTTTTTTGTAGTGTTTAGCGCCGGTTTTTACTACTACGGCACCGCAGGCGGTGACACTGATGATACATAGAATGAAGATGGAGCACCGGTGGAATGAGATGGCGGGGGAAACCGGAGAACCCGGAGGAAACCCTTCCACCATCCTTTGTTGTGCGTTGCGCCCAGCGTCACAGTAAAATAACAGTTTTATTAATCCTGGAATTTTATTATAGTTTATCAGCAATTAATTTAAATAAAGAACCAACCATCTTAACTCCAAAGTAGATCCAAAACATTAAGATATCATTTTTCTCATCGTAACGTTTCATTTTGTCACCTTTAATATTTTCTTAGGAGACTGGTCATTTATAGCACGTCATTTATAGTAAAAGTTGTTCAACCTAAAGCTGGGGAGGAGGGGGGGGGGGGCGCAAAGAAATCAGAAGCTGCTGAAAACACAGAATATGTAATATTTATCAATGTAACACATTTATAGATCAAAGCTCATTCTGAAAGAAAAGATAAAATCCAATTCTCCATTTTAAAGCGTATGGGATTTGAGGTCTTTTATTCTGTACAGTGATGCAGGATTACGAATTAAAATAACAGAACCAGTGCCGTTTTAAAAATTTATCCAAAATATACAAAACATTGTGCCTACAATCATAATACAAATCATATCCACGAAATTCCAATTTGCAGAACTTCACAAGAAACTAAGATTTATTTGGGCATGTTGACCGTTTAACCTCGCCTTAATTCCATTCTTTACGACATTGTTATAATCTGCCCTTTTCCTCCATCCTAAGTGCATGATAAAATGCATCGCAATAACAATGAATTTCTTTTCCCTAACGGTATCTACGTAGGAACGACACCTTTTCCTGGTTCAGGTATAAGCGAAGTTCCAAGTGGGTATACATATATTGAATATCGTATATCAAAGGTAACATTTGATATCGGCAACAACAAAAGGCTTTAATAACAGTGAGGTGAACAGAAAGGAAAACTGCATTTTTGAACTGGTAGTGCTTTGCTGATCCTCTGCCTGTCACAGTCTGCATTCCATTTCTCAGTTTCGTGCTCTTTTACATCTTTCAAACTTTCTGATTCCTCTTTTCCTCTGGGAGTGGGAGGGTTGGGTAGACGAAAAATAACTCCAATGGAAATTTCTAGAGCCGAGTTCCCCAAACTGTGGCGTTCCATTTTTATATAAATACTTCAATGGATACAAATACAGTAACCTAGCATTTCAGATGTTTCTTTTTGCATTAGGAAAGAGTGCAGGGAATTTCTGGCTGCTAAATTCGTCAATACCTAGCACTGCCATGGAGTAGTAACTGCAGTGGTGAAGCTATGTGTCATAATTTATCAAACAACCGAGCGAGATGGCACCACATTCGGAAGGTATCGGGTTCGAACTCCTGGGGCCGATCGGCCTGACCGAAGGGTTTTCCACGGTTTTCCTCGGTCGTTAGACGGTGCTAGGCTGAATAATGTGATCCACGAGTTCTCTTATCATCCCTTTCAACACCACATTTCATTTCCCTCTTCGCCACCATACCGGGCACTGGGCTCTTCATCCATTCTGGGTATGCTGTGCTCCAAAGCTTTCTTGCTCCTTGGATGGATAATCCGAAGAACAAAAAAAGAAGAGTGAGTTTTGTTTTGTTTAAGAGCCCGTCAACAACTAGGTCATTAGGGTCCGAAAAGAAGAGGAGGGAGAAGAAGAAGAAAAAGAAATTCTAAATAAAGATGTGGAAAGTGCATTTACCGTAGCAGCACTATTAATAACAGTTAAGAATAAAGCCATATAATCGCTACACTCCTAAATCCAGCTTCAAATAAACGCATGGGGTCATTTACTAGCCTGCGATTCGTGGGACTTAAAGTGCGCCATAACATATAATATACCTTAAATATGCGTGATTGTCTATTGGATTTAAGAGAGAGAGAGAGAGAGAGAGAGAGAGAGAGAATGTGTGTGTGTGTGTCTGTGTGTGTGTGTGTGTGTGTGTTTGTGTGTATGTGTGTGTGTAACGCAGGAGGGACACCTCGACCCACTGCGATCCCGACATGGATCTATTGCGAGCTGCCACACCCACAGGGACCGCGCCGTAGCCGAGTAGTTAGACCAGGCATCCCCAAGTCGAGTCAAGGTCGCTTGAGGGCGCATAGGGCTGAACATTACACTCATGCGGGCCGCACAGCCACACAGTCCAGTATATTAGTGCACTGGTGGTGTAACGCTACGTACTAGTACTGCGGTGTGCTACTTATAATGTCTGCGACAGTTGCGCGAAGAATTCGAACCTAGGTTCCAGGACATTATATCACCTGAGAAACAATTCAAGTTATTTACAACACCATTTTCAGTGGATATCCTCGATAGTCCTGTTGAGCTGCAGTTTGAAGTAATAGATTTGAGTATAGACCATTTCTACATCTCTGTAAAACGCTTAAGATTTCCTAAACTCCACAATCTAGCAGGAAAAATTTTCTATATGTTCGGGACAACCTATGTTCGCGAATCACTGTTTTCCTTAATGAAGTGTACAAAGTCACGTCACAGAACCCAATTAAGTGATGAACACTTGAAAGCATGATTACGATTGGGTAGCTCGCAAACAATAGTCCCACGTATTGAACAGCTGGTGGAAAACAGATAACTGCAAAAATCACGGTGATTATCGGATGGCTAAGAAAGGGTAGTTTTCATAGAGACTTTTATTTGAAGAATATTTTGTTTATTTGTATTGTGTACTTCATTGAATTGCATAGTACCAACAAGAAGAAAGTTCTATGTCATATTACATTATTTATTTAGTTTATTAGTTTTATACGAGTGCTTGTATTTCGTTAATAGAATTTCCTGCCAATAAGATTTTATTTCGTATTATATTAGTTATAAGTATTAAAGTGTATAAGGTACTGCTATCATTATTATGTAATTTACAGTGAAAGTGCAAGTTAATTTACACAATCCTTGTTCCGCTACTGTAGCACCTCCATTTCTTGCCCGCAACCGGACGGTCAGGGCTTGAGGGCTTTACTTCCACCCGAGAGCGCAGTCTGTTGGGGACGCCTGAGTTAGACCATTCGCTTCTCACCAAAGTGGCCCGGGTTCGATCCCAGGCAACCGCATGTGGGATTTTTGGTGGACGAAGCGGCGCTAGGGTGGGTTTCCTCCGGGTTCTCCGGTGTCCACCGCCATTTCATTCCACCGGTGCCCCATCTTCATTCCATGTATCAACAGTATCACCGCTTGCGGTGCCGTATGTAGTAAAAGCGGGCGTTAAACACTACAAAAATCAGAGGGAAGGGATCAGGTGAAGTGAGACTAGAGGCTTGTCAGTGAGCGGAGCTAGCGAAGCCCCCAGAGTGACATAGAGGTCCCTAACATTTCCAGATATTGTCACCTGGCGCATAAACGAAGTGTTTCCCCTACCCAGCGAGAAGGCAAAGAGGCGACCGGGTAGCAACTTCCAGGTAGGGCCAGGGAAGAATTCCAATGCGCAAGCAACTATGCCATCTATCCGCGGTCGCCAGAACGAACCACGCTACCAACCAAACCTGAAAGATGACAATGGAGGAAGATGAGAAATGAAGGGAGATGAATCAGTGGAGACTCTGACTCGCCTAAGTGACATGGGAAAATCACGAAGAAAACCATTATAGAGTGCGCGGCCACGGGTATCGAACCAGCGACCTACCGAATGCGGGCCACAGACGTTACTGCCTGAGCCATCCCGCTCAGTACTAAAGAAGTGCATTAATCAAACTTAAAAAGGTTTCATGAATATGAAATGCTAAGCAATATAAACAGTAAAACCAAAGAAGGTCGTAACTTATGCCTAATTCTCTATCCTTCTTCTCCGTTCATACAATATTGATGAATAGTTTATTCCTCAAGCTGATAGGGAAGCGAGACTAACACGAAAGAATACAAAATGCTTAGTTCCCCTTAAGTGTGGGTCTAACGATCGAAGGCAATACTTCTAAACTGTTGCATACATCTCAGGCGATCCCATTGAATAACTATACTACGAAAAACGAATGATTTAACTGTGTAATAAAATCAGTGCTCAAAATTAAATGTAAAATATAAATTTATATTTACCAAATGCAACCACGCCCACTCAGTAATGTTCTAAAATGTTTCGTTTAAGTGAAAATAATGCCCATGACGTACTGAAAATCACACTCAAAAACATACAAAAGCCGGAAAAGCTATGCGAAGTTTTAAGTGTTGAACGATACAGGTTTCTTAATTTTGCAGTGGTTATAGTGAGTGTATCGTCAGAGCCAGTTGTTTGTGTGACAGAAAGAGTAGTGGAGCTGTGAGCAATAATTGTGTCAAGGTTATGGTAGGACAGAACAGCTGTGAGTTGCATGGACACGACGAATAATTGTAGATTGTGATAACGACAAAAACAGGGAGCTGAGTAATGGTATTCAGTTTTAGAAGAGAAATAAAGTGACAGCAAAAACAACTACACTTTTATTTGTGCTATGGAGATATTGATAGCGTCTATGGGAGCAAACGAATAATTGATGATAAAATAGAACAAAGCTGTTGGTGTAGAATCCGACGAGGGACTGTTCCTAGGAGAAGGCCGGAGCAGTAGGAGGAAAAAGAACTAATACTTAGGACTTTTGGCCAATTCGACAATGCTAAAAGAAGAAAAATATTTCTAAGAAATAGTGCTAAATAAGCTAATCAACAGTGCTGATACTAACTAGCTAAAAATATGGCAATTGGAAGGGGAAAAATAGGATAGGTACAACTTAAAAGTATACGATTGTTTATCTTTGGCAAAGTTTTCAAAATAAGCGATTCTTAAAATTGTAACTCCTTTAAGGTTTCAACAGGAAAACGATCCCGCAATTAGTAGAATCAGAGTCCAACCGCAATTTTAATGCCCGAACCTGACGTTTAAAGGGACGAGCGTAGATGTCTGAAAATAGAGCGTAACATTTTAGAAAATGCATTTTCTTTTTCCTACTTTCTTAAATTTGTACCACCTTAAAATGCTTCTCACCACGAAAATGTTAATTTTGTCTCACAATTCCGGTACCATTTTTGAAAGTAGATAGATATCTAAAGTGCGACTTCTTGAAATGTGTTACAGTTTTGTAGTTAGGGTTTTATTCATGTAACATCATTAGTATTCAGAAATTTAAAAGAATTAGGTAGCTCATTATTTTGAGATTAACAAAATGTAATCCTTGATTGTAGACAACTATATCAGGCATGGGCAACTGTGCCACTCCACTGAAACACGCTCTTGCCTCACTCCACCTGCCATACCTCCCCTACACTGTTGTTCAGGTTCCGACACGCCTCATTCAGTGGCGAGCATGGCTGTTTCATGAAGAGTGGTAGAGAATTTTTTGTATGTTACAAAAAAGTAACGTTTGCTGCTTATCGTGCGTATTTCAATTTGCAAATATAAAGCGTTACAATATTAAATGCTGCTTTGATCACAAGCATGAATCAAACTTAAGGTATTTATTTACAATTTCAAAAAGTATTATCTGAATACTCGTATTTTTAAACATATAAATGGGCGAAATGATTACAATGTTTAGGGATTTAGCTTCTTATTAGTTTATTGAATTAGGATATTGCGTGCATAAGATAAAGGGAGGTTATACACTTCAAGAGCATATAATTATTCAAACCACAGTGACGATTATTGTATGCAAAATCTGCTTAATAAAAACTAAAGTAATAACAGTGCAGAAATTATTACTACCTCGCAGGTGGAACGAACCCACCACTGCACGTGTTGTATCCAAACAACCTTTGTCACTTGGCAAGAAAATTTGGGGCGGGTAAGGCAAGTTCAATCGCTACCTCTCCTCTCGTGCCCATGCCTGAACTATGTTTTATAAATAATACGCAACATTTAAAATTTAAATATTTAAAATTTTCTCCACAAGGGGTTATTTCTTTTAGTACTCAATTGTCATGCTTTGTTATTATTAATTTAAGAATTCGTAATATGATTTAGGTGTATTGGTTGAAACTTACACCATCG
Organism: Tenodera sinensis; assembly: GCA_030765045.1. Taxonomy (NCBI): domain Eukaryota; kingdom Metazoa; phylum Arthropoda; class Insecta; order Mantodea; family Mantidae; genus Tenodera; species Tenodera sinensis. The sequence continues at coordinate 27,666,815 of CM060962.1, read as the reverse complement.
ACAAATTTCAGTACAAAGTGCCCTTGGTATTCGAAAGAAAATAATGAATCAAATCGATAGTTTTAGAACCTGGGGTGCACAATAACTTGTACACAAGCTCTTCCCAAGAAGTGAGAATGACTTTTGCAAATGAGGCTTTCCGCACAAAAATCCCTTCAGCTGACCTTTCAAGAAACAACGGTGTGATTATTTAAAGCTTTCGTGTATGACGTTCAACAATGCTGAAACTTTAATGCTGCGACGAAGCTGCGAAAAGGCTGGAAATACATGAAATGTGAATATAGATCACTAGAGCGTGTGAAATCAATAGTCAAAGTAAACGCTATAGCTGCTTGTGTAAAGATCCGAAAAAGGAAAAACGGATTTAAAGCTCATTAGGAAGAGGAAAATAAATTGGCTGGAACTGTGGATGGGAATACACTGCTGGTTAATCTGTGCTGGTAGTAATGTTGAATGGGAAGTTTCGGGGCAGAAGTGGACACAGGATGGATAATATGAAAACGAATTATGAATATTTGTAGAAAGAGGATAGCACAAACAAGGAAGAATGGAGAAAGTTAAGTATGCAATGAAGATCCTACCTCCCGGCAGAAAATATGACATTTTAAAATGTGTTTCTACTTATCTATGCATTTACCTGTATATTTGCTTAATTTTCTTGTAATCCAGAGCTCCATGGTTCACTCAAATTTATCCAATGATTAAGTTGTAAATCACATGCATTATACTTATTCCATCATGTTTTCTGAGAGCTAATTTGATACAAAGAGAGCTTAATGTTACGTCTTGGAAAGATATTAAGAAATAAGAGTATGTACTTGGAATTATTAATGATAGACAGATCTGATCTGGCTAACATCAAATTATCAAAGCTTTTTATTTAATATGCCCCACTATACATCACCACATGTAAATTTATGAAGCTGTAATACAATGAAGATTGTTCGTATAAAATCAAGTAATATAATCACATAAAAGTACTCTGATAAACATGATAACAATTAAAACTTACGATAGAGTTCCATCACCACCAAGGAAACACTAAACCAAATTAGGTGGCTGAACATAGCTTGAATACATTTTTTCCATAAGAAAATTAATAAACTTTAATGGAATTCATTTCAGTCTAATTTTCAACAAAAACCTATGCAATTTGTTTTGCATACAAATGAAGAGATGGAATATGAGTTCATGAATATTAATGTGCACTACACATTATCTAGATAATTAAGAGCAAAATATTATTTAAATTGATACATGATTTAATGGACCTGTAATTAAATATTACAACATAAATCAAACCGACACATTCATAGCTTTTTAGGGTAAATTCAAAATGACTGAATTGATATAGAAGTGTATTTCACTTCCATAGCTCAAGAAGATGTGGTAAACCCCTGATCTATTGAGATGAAGATGCTGAGGATGTCTTGTACTTGCTTATCTTTCCTGGCATTGAAATTGCAAACTGTTGAAAATGCACGATAACAAACGAAAAAAAGCTCGATAAGCAGGTGGCAGCCAATGGGTCGTTTAATGGGGTTCCCTTTCAGCGGAACAGTTCCTTTTAGGGTTCCTCACTCCCAGGGTTCCTTAAATGCCACCCCATGTTACCAGAACCAAAACCTAATTATCAGGATTGGTTCAATGTTAATTGAGATGCTTCTTCTTTATACCAATTTTTTTATTGCTTATATTTCTGCTATAGGTGACTATATATTTTGGTGTCATTGTAGAACAAGTTTTAAAATAGTTACTCGGATATATCGGACATTTAAAACCGAAAAATGTATCCAATTTAACGATTAATTCATGATATAGATTTTATTTCAGTCTACGAGAGTTACAAAATCTTTTACAGTGTACTTGGAAAATTTGTTGAAAATATCTTCCAGGTTGAATAAATATATGATATAGTTATTGCAAAGTAATCATTTAAATATATCCCCGAATGTGTTTTACATTTTCTAACACTACTTCATTACAAATAAACGTGAATGTTCTTATAGGTTACTTAGCATGTTCTGTATTATTTCGAAAAACGACAATTTTTGCAATTTTGGCTTCAAACGGGTTCTTAATGTCATTAATTGAAGGTGACTATATTCTTCTTTTTCCCCTTTTAGATTCCCCACCACGTGTCTAACAATCAGAGGAAGCATTGCATGCGAAACATTTATGTAGAAATTTCACAGAATTTTGATGTCCCTTGAATGCAATAAAAATATTTTTTAGAAAAAGGTCCACTTGTGTGTGTGTGTGTGTGTGTGTGTGTGTGAGAGAGAGAGAGAGAGAGAGAGAGAGAGAGAGAGAGAGCAACCGTACCTGTATATGAACTGTATAAATCAAAACCAAAATGTCATAAATAAAAAAAACATTACATTTCTGTTCAATATCCTTTAAACTTTCGAAAACTTTCAATACAATTACCCACATCAAACTACCCTCTACAAGGACAATTTTTATAAATGCGTATGTAAACATTTTAAAAAATACTGTATATTTAAGATGTTTACAACGCAAATAAAGCATATATCCTGAGTTTTCTGAAAACAGCCTGTGAAGTTCTTTCATTCAGAAGATATTTTTAAATTTGGTGTAAACGACAAGAATTACATAAAAATAATGCAAACGTGTAGACATCTGTAAGGTTCATACATTATTTCAATTGGCATTTTATTCTTCAATAAGTAATTTCCAAGATATTCCTTGTTATCGGTTTGCATTTTCCTACATTTTAGTCATGCTTTGAGTGCTGTTCTTTCAAGCAAAAACAATGGAATTACAAGGTCAGTATATAGAGACTAACTAGTAAACATTTAGCTATCGCTTTCATCTCCTGTGTAACTCTTATATCTGCAACGAAATATGTTGCAGCTTTATTTCCGGAAACGTTTATCTTGATTAATACGAAGTAGATACAAAAAATATTATTTTGTAACAACTGATTCTAGAAGCTATACAAAAATAGCCGATATTGGGCGGAGAAACTCATAGAAATGTAACACATTAGAATTATGTTCTCTTGTGTTCTTTTCACAACGACTCAAATACAACCATTTTCACTGCGTTTAATAACTGCAGCCAATATCGTTATTTAGTTCTCGTCTCTTGCCATAGAAAACGTAGTGTGACAAGAACAACTATTTGACAACAACTTCTGTCACTTTATTTTTGTTCTAAAATGAAGAACAAAACAGTTGCCTTTTACTGTCACTAGCACAATCTACAGTTCTTTGTGATGTTACGACTCACAGCTGTTCTGCCTTCTCGTAACCTTGACAAACATTTTTCTGTCTTTCAGTTTCTCTTTGTCTCACAATCAGCCGATTTTGACGATAAAATCACGCAACACTCACTCAAACTGCTTCACTTCAGGACTAACTGTGACGCGACGTATCCCCAATTGTCTCAGTCGGCGCATACAGTTCTCTTGGCAACGACTGTACACACACATGAAGTGCTAACCGCTGTACCGTTCACCAAACAACTAGTGATGCCAAAACAATAACTACTCCTTTCTCTCGTTGTCTGACCATTTATGGACGAGAATGACGTCGCACGGAGCTTTTTCAAAAGTTATATTTTTGTCGAAGCTCTCACAAATAAGTCGGAAGCCAGAAGCCTCGCGAACGTTTTCGAAGCGCTCTGTTCTGGCGCGCTCCATTGCTGTCGGTCACGTATTCACACGTAGTGCTGTGAGATAGCTTGATCTCTAGCGACTTTGATGTGCTGCCTTAGCCGGCGTCATAGTATCACAGTATCTTACAAGGATATGCATGTGCGTCTCTCGTTGTCGGTCACGGAATTCGCCCGGGATCGTTCCCGTGCATAGGGGTACGGATTTTAAGTCTCGGAATACGATCCATGTCCACTCATCAGCATGAGAAAACTTAGGAGCTGGACCAGGAAACCAACGTTCTGGCTGGGAGATGGGTAATGCTATCCTCATCACCTCCCTGTATCGGTTGGGGGGTACGTGAGCGTGAGTTTGGCAGCCCTAGGCCCGTCAAGGATTATTATTGTGACCTCTGCCTCGGCGCACAACAAAAGACGCACGGGGCCAAGCTACTTCACACCACATGCCGGGTCTGGGAGCAAGCAAAGACGTTCAAGACTAGCCTGCCTCGCGCGACTACTGTGTGTACGTCACTGTCAACAAAAGGAGTATCAAGAAAGTTCACGAGACATCTAGCTAAGTCATTTCCGGTTGGTGTGTGGGTGAAACTGTAGAAAGATCCGTGTGACATCATCCCCAATATATAAATATTCTTCAGAAAATTGAGTGAGTTTAAGAGTTACATTTATAAACACCAGTCGGTCAGTGTGTCAGTCAGTGAAGGACAGCTGTGCGTGTGTGTCATCGTGTTGGCACATTGTACGAAGATTCAAGGAGCGTCGCGAGTGATTACCTTCGCAATCAGTGTATGACAGACAATGGAATTGAAGAAAGACACTAAAAGGATTGAGCAAGGTTATGAAAAGTAAAAATTGTGAGTTGTGAAATCCCGAAGCACTGTAGAATGTGTAACTGTGTATTTGCGGTAAAATTTTAGAACATACAAATGTGGTAGAAAAGTAACCCGACTGATCTTGTTTTTGTTACATTGTTACGCATGTGCGTAACGCAATAAAATTACTCCAGTAAGCTGTCCCATGATGGTGTGCATTGTTTTACTATGTGATTGTTTTACTATGATACTACTACACAAGTATAACACCTGTAGTAAATATAAACAAATAAATATATACATAGGAATTATATTGGGCGTCAATTGGATGCTGTAATGTAGTGCATTAGTCAAATATTAAGACGCGGACGATAGGTTGAACATCTCCTCCCTATGTCCTACTTATTCATTCACATGTAGAAGTGCATTTTGTATTACACGTTCAAACTTATTGGAAACAGTTATATATAAACAATATCTGGAACATGTTTGTACATGGACATGGAGAGAATTATCTATAAACAATATCTGGAACATGTTTGTACATGGACATGGAGAGAATTATCTATAAACAATATCTGGAACATGTTTGTACATGGACATGGAGAGAATTATCTAAGTGTCTTATGTGTGTTTTGTCACTACAACACAGAGGACATATATTAAGAGAGAGGGAGAGAAAGGGACAGAGAGAGAATGAAAGAGTTTCTACAAATAAAACAGATGCGTTCATTTATAAATGTAACGATGTAATATATATCTGACACAGGGAGGAATATTCGCCATATAGGCTGAGAGTGAAATGAAAAAAGAGGCTGTAAATAAATGACAACTCCCGTATTATCCCTTCACTTTAAAAAAGGAACTTCTATATTTGTGCGAAAGCGACAAGCCATAGTAGCATTTCTATTGTCTGATACTCCGCGAGCTAAAAGTCAGATTAAAGGAAGCAAGTTGTTTGCTGCCGGCATTTAGCTTTTCACAGCTGACTTTTGTCTTTTGGAGCCGTAGGGCTAGCGGCGTTTACCAGCTCTAAGGAACTTTTGAAACGGCTTCTTCTTAAGCATTATTAACATTACAAAGCCTTTTTTCACCGCACTGTATGTGTTTTCAGCGATATAGAAAGGCACGGTTGCCATTTAAATGTTTAATTTAACAAAGGGATTTTGCGGCTGATTATGTATACGATGTTTTAGAAAACAATTCGTCTGTAGGTCCATTGTGTGTGCAAAAACATGAACATGTTTTCCCTAGCCATATTAATATAGTACTCTTGCATAATGCCATACTGTTGTTGTTATTATTATCATCATCATTATTATTGTTATCGTTGTTGTTATTGAGCCCTCGACTTCTCTTCACTGCGACCGTAATAGAGCTTCTGCAAATAGCTTAACCTATGAGCCCCACTTCAATTTAATGCCTTTAACATAGCCTATTACCGAGTGGGATCGCTGACGAAGTAACCTCAGTGACCCACATTCGGGAGGTCATGAGTTCTATTCCCGCGGACCACCTTTCTTTTCTTAGGCTTTTCTAGGGATTTCCCGGGTCTCTCAGGTGAATACTGTGAAGGATATTTACCTTGCATGCCTCGTTTCACTTCCTTTCATGTCATTCGCTGATTTGGGTCCTTCCAGGTTGTAAGAGTTAGCGAATTCGTCGGCGGGCTCCGCTGCGCTGGTGCTGGTGCTCTGGAAATACGGTGTTCAGCTGAGGGGAGGCGCCGCAGTTGGCTAGACGCCGTCTTATGCCAACTGATTCCTCATTTGGAATTGGACGGTGGCGGGCTCTCTGTGCTGATGTCACTCAGTCGGGCTGAAGAACTTGTGTGAACCCATAAGGGACCCAGCATAGTTTTAGTTCCGCCTGTGGAGAGTTCTGGCCGCCTCTAGGTACTTTCAATTTCATCCTTCTTCCCAGGCTCTGAGGTACAGCAATGCATCTACTGGCGTGCCGGAATCCCTACCGTGATGAACAGACAGACAGACAGATACACAATATTGTCTATTATTTTTCTGTGTGACTTTAAGAAAATGTTTATTCTGGAGCTGGAAAAGCAAACTCCAGTTGCCTTCTTCTTTGTTGGGGAGTTACTCAATCGCTGTTTCGTTTTCTTTTATACAGAATCTTCATAAAGTTACTTCTCTCCACTGAACTGAATATCGATAAATACCCACATGTTTAAAAGTCAAAGCTATTGGAAAGGAAAAAAGCTCGAAAGTATTTGGGTAAGTGCTTAAAAATGCGTGTATGAATTTGAGTAATATGGCAAACATGTAAGAGACACCATTACAGATTGCGTACTGTTCGGAGTTTGTATGTCTATAACAAACACCTTCCTGTAAACATTGAAAATGAAATGAAATGAAAATGACAATAGTCTAAAATGTCCCGTTAAGTCCAAAGTCCTGCTATCAATAGAGAAAGTTGATTTATTCTAACCTGGTGAGCTTTTCCACGTTGTATGTTGCCAATGGCTATTGTACTTTTTCCTGACTGTATGATGCACTATTTAGTCGCTGTATATCAATATCATTGTTGAATCTCTTCACTATTCATTACTTAGACGTTGCACACATGTGTCCCTAAGGGTTTCCAGTCACTTCTTCCTCTGCAAACATTACCACTTGCATAAAATTTGACAAATATGCATATTATACTGTTTACAACATGTATTAGGGGAATCCAAATGTTTTAAAGTAAAAAGTAAAAGTAAACCCCAGCGCAACAGCCCATGAAGGGCCAAGGCTTGCCACCCAGCCACTACGTCCCCCACCGCGGCCCACTACAGGCGTCATTGGTGGGGTGCAGTACTGGAGGGTGGGACAGGTCAGCACCCCGAACTCTTCCGGCCAGTTATGCGGCCTTCTCGACCTGGGGCCGCTACTTCTCTATCAAATAGCTCCTCAATTGGTCCCCAGGGACCTAACGAGGCTGAGGGCACCCCGCGCTAGACCTCCCAGCGGGAGAAAAATCCCCATGCTGGTACTGGAGATCGAACCCGGATCCTGCGCGCCAGAGGCAAGCGCGCTACCAACTGCGCCAAGGAGGTGATCACACAAATATTTTAGGAACACATAAAACAACTGCTTTACCTAAGGCATGGCTTTATTTGTGGATCCTTCTGCAATAGCTTTAAAATAAGTAATAAAGGGATTGCTCAATAGCTGATCTGAATACGTATATGAGTATGATTTATAGCAGACACAAAATTTAATGGCGGGTGGCAGGAGGAGCTGGTCAATAAAACATCTAATCAGAGGCTTGCCACGCCTTGCGGTGTTGTATAGTTAAACACGTTGTGAAAACACGCTCTAAAGCCGGTGAAATCAATATCATTTGCACTCAAAAAATGTATTTGCACAACACATCGTAAATATAATAAAAGCCAATGTACTATATAGCAGATAGAGCTTTGGTAGCAGTAAGCTCGTGAAATTTGGATACACTGATCCGAAACTTTTAGAATTATCTGTTGTTACATAAGCTATCCTTGATGTACCATTTCACTAGTTCGAGTAGAACGTCTCTGTGTCTGGAAGCATTAGCGAATGTCTTAAAAAGCACGTACGTTTATGACCAACCCGGTGCACCGTTACGACGCGTTAAGCGTTGTTGCTTGTTTTCCCAGTAACATATGCGTAACGTCATCCGCATCTACCAGCAAAATGAGGGAAACCGTCAGCAAAAACAAAACGCCACTTCATGTGCAATGTGTAAAGTATGTCTCTGTGTGCAGAGCGAGCAAAAAGAGGGGAGAAAGAGAAGTCTAAAAGAAAGAAAAAAAAATTGCTTTGCCAGTTTGCTGTGCACTATTCTTGTGACGTTTCGTCCAGGCAGCTCCGAAAGGGAAAATGTACAACACATTTCGGAAATGAGTTCCAGACGTTCCTTTAATAGGACTCAACGAACGCATGACAGAATTAAAATCTTTATAGTGGCCGTAAAACGGAAATGGCAAACGGCACGCTTGCTGTGTATTTACATCTTCCTTCAGGTATGAAAAAAAGCTTTAAATACATTAAATCTTGATTACGTTAAGATTGCTGTCAACAGTAGCGAAATGAGATTCTAAAAGTGACCGTAAAACTAGAGGTGATGCTACTGAATATGTGAAACTCTATTAAACGATTATTGTGTATTGTTCTATTTGAAGTCAATTTCAAAATCAGTCATCATTATTATGCACGCGGGCGCCTAAATAACTCATAACTAGAAATTCTTAAACAAAATGTACTTCTTTATGAAATAGTAGTAGTAGTAGTAGTAGTAATAATAATAATAATAATAATAATAATAATAATAATAATAATAATAATAATAATAATAATAATAATAATAATAATAATAATAACAATAACAACAATGACAATAACAATAACAATTACAACAACAATAATAACAACAACAACAACAATAATAATAATAATAATAATAATAATAATAATAATAATAATAATAATAATAATAATAATAATAATAATAATAATAATAATAATAATAATAATAATAATAATAATAATAATAATAATAATAATAATAATAATAATAATAATAATAATAATAATAATAATAATAATAATAATAATAATAATAATAATAATAATAATAATAAATAATAATAATAATAATAATAATAATAATAATAATAATAATAATAATAATAATAATAATAATAATAATAATAATAATAATAATAATAATAATAATAATAATAATAATAATAATAATTACAATAAGAAGATAAAGAAGAAATTCTGTATTATGGAACGGATTAATTATTAGCGAATTTTAGACTCCTTGCCCTAAAAACAAACAGAATTAAAATTAATGTTATATATTATGAGATATCTTCTTTATATTTGACTTGATAAAGAAATAAAAACTCATACACACTTTTTCTTTTCTTGATAAGGAAAGGGATTAGAGGCTAAGTTATTTTCCTCATTGTGGCCAAGGGTACGCCTATTGCACCTATTAAATCTGTGGGAGAAAGGGCTGAAGAGGAAGGGTACGAAGATGAGTTAGAACTAATGGCTACAGGACCAACGTAACGGGGTTCCTAAAATTTACAGATGGGACGGTCGGCCATTCGATGTCCTCCTGGTTCGGGCAGAAGGTTCCATGCCAAGAATAAAGCTATCCTCTCTCTGTGGCACTATCCATGCGCTGCACAACGCAGTCCACTACGCCTGGCCTTGAAACACTGAAAGCCGTTTCAGCAAATAAAATAATAAAAAATGAGGGGCACGAAGCGTCTTGGTACTAGATTATCCAATGCTGCGTCTACGTTACTACCTGGGAAAGAACGCATAGTGACTGGAGCAATGATAATCCACCACAGAACAATGAGTGATCTCCCTATCCAGATAGACTAAGGGAAAATCTCCGGAAGAAATATAATACACGTAACTTACTTGTAATTGATGCGTTAAGTGGAACAAGGAAATTTTGGTCAAAATTCCCTTTTTCGGGAGAAGATATTTTTAAAGTCTTCATATATTTAAGTTTGAGGGCAAAATTTTGAATGATTATAGTTTTACCAGTGTGTAGTGGCAGCATTTTAGAGGCAGTAATGTAATCCATATTTCAGAAGCAGCATTGTAAAGCAGGCTATTTTCCAGGTGTTACATTGTTGTTGAGCTGTTGAGATGTCTGAATTGTTACATGTACTAATTGTTTAGAATACAACTGAATGCCAATTCATCTAATAAACGTGGTAGAAAAAGATCTATTCAGAAAGAAGCCTGGAAACGTCAACAAGCAGAATTAGCAAGGTCACCTGGTCAGGCATATACTAGCTCTTCTGGAAAAGAACTGATATGTAAGTCATTTGCTGTTATTTTAGATAGCTGCTCATCAAGAGGTGATAAATCTCCTGCTGAACTCCTGCAAATATTTCAGTACCTCTGGGATTCAAAAAATAAAGAAATATCAGATACTATGTTAGAAACTGGATGAGACACTCAGATACCATAAGTATATCAAGTAAAGTCCAGGACTCTCGAAAGCCCAAAAATGAAACGTGGGACAATTTTCTATCAGCAGGTGAGCAACACATTGAAGTATGTTGTACTCTAATTATGAAACTTTTGGGTGTGTCCATAAATAGATATTGATGGTTATGGTTCTTCCAATCAAAATGGCAAAAAACAAATATACTGAACATGTTTATCAGTACCTGGGTGAAGAAAGTGTTACTTGGATTTCGAATTTGTTGGAGCACACTGCACCTTTAAATGGTATAGAAGATAACACTGAGCTTTATTCAGAAGAGGAAAACATCTTGGAATGTCCTAAAGAAGAAGGGCACCAACGTGCAACAGCTTAAATGTTATGTTTCATGTTTGTCAACTTAAAATACGCAAAAGAAATGTTCAAGAATGTTTGTTTGAATTGTAATGTTTTATTTTTTTCAGCAAATAAATGATAAAATTATAGTAGGAGGAATGTCATTATTTCAACTCTTTTTATCTCAAAATGCCAATATTACAGATATGCCCTTCTTGCATCTGCTATTTCAGTTGAGATTCGAAACAGGGTTCTTGAATTTAAATGACAAGCACAATAACGCAATACGTCCTAAGTGTGACGCTGTGACAAGGTCCAACCTCTCAGCCTTTGGTAATAAATAGAATATGTTTGTTTTAGAAACTGAACGCTAGGTGAATAACTGCAGCATTTCAAACGGCAATTCATGAAGAACTTTGTGACTCGCTATAAAGAGGAACGTCCTTTGTGCTTTTACGTGATCGTTTGACATATAATATACTATATGTGTTATTGAAAAAAATATCATAATCTACATGCGGAAAACAGCTTTTAACATGCCCTCTCTCAAAGAGTTTACATTTTGCGCTTGGGTGCTCTTAGGAGCATGTGTTAGTCAATACGATGAGCGCTGATGCCCAGAAAATGGACACCAGACAGATCAAAAGAACCATTAACAGGGTTATATCTCAATCACATGGTATAACACGTTTTCAAACCAATACAGTAGCCTTTCACTTCATTTATCTGCCTTTTCCATTGATAATGAAAGCTATGCCTGTTTGCGATATTTCTATCTATGTGATAAAGATTCATTACTTCAGGTCCCAGTTCTTTGTGCACATCGAGCATGGACCCATAAAGCACTACACAAAAATGAAGCATAGTGCTGTTAATGTCATTGCCTAAACATTGTCTCTATCTATGCAGAAGAAGGGGGGTAAGTGGGTGAGTAAGTGAGTGAGTGCCTGGTGAGTGAGTGAGTGAGTGAGTGAGTGAGTGAGTGAGTGAGTGAGTGAGTGAGTGCCTGCGTGAGTGAGTGAGTGAGTGAGTAAGTGGGTGAGTGAGTGCCTGCGTGAGTGAGTGAGTGAGTGAGTGAGTGAGTGAGTGAGTAAGTGAGTTGAGTTTAAGGGCCCATCGACAGCGAGATCATTTGGGCCCTAGAAGAACTGTGTTTATCAAATTTGTATTTATCTTGTATATTTAGGTCAGTTTACTCAGTGAAATGGCTCCATGGTAACATGTGACGCTCACATTTCGGAGGTCCCGGTATAGATTTCTGTCCATTACCCACACTCACTTGGTTTCTAGGAGGTTTTCTCTGGAAGGTAGACTATTCCTAAGATGGTTTCTCATTCACCACCATTTCCTTTCCATTATTTCCTTTCATTCCATTTCATGCTCATCTTTTGGGTGTGTTTCGAGGTTTCGTGGCGTGACTGGCCCCGAATTGATTCCGAAGTGGACGTGTTGGTTCTCATTAGCTGCAACCATAGTTATCGGACAGCGGATGTACTGATTCCCATTAGTTATCATCTTATTGTTCCTTAGTATACGTGTTGATTCCCATAAGCTACCAACAGTGCCATAACATTCGCTCCCCATACTACACATACTTGGAACAGGCTAAATGCAGTATGTATGCTTAAAAACGATTAACTTTATTATTCACATAACGCAAGTATCGTACAAGCAAAGTTGAAATTGTTAAGCATAAGTAATTAAATTATGTAAGTTGGAGATTCTTGTAGCAGATATTAATGCCGGGTAATGCTTGAATTAAGCAGCTTTTCCATTTGTTCTTTTACGTAGTTTTATATGTGCTGGATTTTATTGTTCTGGAGAAGCTTTCTTACAAGCTCTCCTCGTAAACTTGCATCTATAATGATGTCAGAGATATGCTTTGGAAGCAGAATTTATAACCGCATATCACCAAAAATTTCTTGTCCTTTTCACTTGTCATTTTGATGAACCTCCACCGCTCTCACAGCGCACTGACCACCTACAAGCCTGAATGACCTGTCTAGGTAGCGGTGGGATAGTGTACGAAGCGCCATCAGCCGAAAGTTAGTGGAAGGAACACGGATGTTATTGTTCGTCGAACTTGGGAATCAACTCAAGCAGTATTCGACCGCAGTGGGACGTAAAACAGACCTCCCGTGGCGTATGGCTGCACCGGAAAGATGGCGCGGGTGTTTCCTCAAAGGGAACTAAGCGGAGTATCCTGCTGTGGCGACCACCAAGTATGCTGCTCGATCGCGGACTTTAGGTGCTACGGACGTCCGATAATAGATAACAGTAAGAGTGTAAGACATGAAGGATGCGAATATCAGCAGTACACCCACTGCCATCAACGTCCCGCCCACTTCATGACTACACCATCAAATGATCTATGGTCGACCGGCCCGTAACCCTAGAATTACCAAGCTTTACTTCATAACTAAGATTACCCCACTCAGAACAACATGTTTGAGCAATTTTTAAAACAAAGTTATTTTAAAACTGGGTATTGTATCCTATCATATTTATAAAGGCAATACTTAACACTGTTTAGCCATTACTTGAATCACATTAGATACTATGGCAATTCTTAAGACAGAACTTATACTACCAACGGAGGTAACTACCACTGGTACCAAGACATCTCAGCAATTTTTAAAACTAATTTACTTTAAAATTGAGTATTATATCTGTCATGTTTATAAAGGTAATATTTAACAATGTTTAACTATTCCTTTTTATATGAATCCCTGGCGGGACGGTACTTTATGACCACGTTCACATTTCATTGTTTCTCAATGAGGCCAACAATGAAAAATTTGAAAAAATACGTAATTCAGTTGTAGAAACAGAATAATTCAAAATAACTATAAACTGCAGGTTTTAAATCAAGAAATTATAAGAGAAAGTTTAAACAATTACGGAAAGTGGGAATAAAGTAGCCCCTCTTGGTAATGCGAGGGTTAAACCCCACTCACTCAGTCACTCACTCACTCGCTCACTCAGTCACTCACTCACTCACTCACTCAGTCACTCATTCACTCACTCACTCACTCACTCACTCGTTGACTCACTCACCTCCTACATCAAACCTTGCCAAACCGTAAACTTCTAATTCACATCTGAAACAAAACTTTCGCCCTGTGACTTGTTAAATTTCAAGAATTCTTTCCCATTTCTAATTTTTAGAACTGGCACAGGTATATATTTGCAGGCAACAATGATCTCTGAATGTGGTGGGTTCTAGGTATCGTAAACCTGAGCCAATGGATTTCTTGTCCACGACATGCTTGTTGCCTTAGCTACACTGAAGTATAACTATTTTTTCCTGAACACACAGCTTTCCTTGATAATGACTTATTCACTGATAAAATTGCAATTTATGCATGTGAAAATTATTTACTGGAATTATTTATCTATCCTCCTATAATTTCCTTCTAAACTTATTCTTGCCAGCCAATACTTCTGGAGTCTGCTATAACTAGGATTCTTCCAAATACTGTTGCACTCACTATCCTTTCAATAGCTAAGACGTTTTCTACGCCTCATTCAGACTGTGCCTCTCAAACAGCTCATCTTCTATGTGGCTCTAAAAAGCTGAACTTCTTCAAATATGAAACAGGAACCTTGAAACTGCGGTTTATTATGGTGACCACATGTAGTAGCTATGAATAATTCTCTGAATCGTTGGCTCAGACATACCAGAGACTGCTAAATATCTTGGGGTACCAAGCAAAGAGCTTTTCCCTCGCCTTTACAGTGTATCGTAAATCAGATTGTTCGCGTGGTGGTAAATCCGACGATAGTGGAGGTACACCTGAGTTTACCCACCTTTGCCCAAACTGCAAGCCAAAGTAAAGGTAGCAGAGGCAAACTGGAAACACAGATGTATTCACTTCTTTCACTCAGCACAAGCGGGGGAAAAAAAAATAAATAAATAATGGGTTGAAGTGAGGCACCTATAGCACACAAACTGAACGTTTTGTGACATCGTCCTATTTGAAAGGCTAGCCACTCCGTTGCCTATACACCAAAAAAGAAGAAAGGTAGTTTCCGAAAAGCGTGTGTAATTTGACATTAAAATCATTTTATTACTGCCTTAAAGGAAGCATCATTGTTGGCATACCGCATCGCAGCTAGGGATGAAGCATAATTAATTTTAATCTGAAAATATAAAAAGACAAAAAAAAAAAAAAAAAAAAAAAAAAAAATTGGACATAAATTGTGCGTTTTAGCAAAATCTACATTTTTTGTACACCAATATTTGGTCTGTCTCTCACGGTTTACGAGTTATGCAAAAGTCATCAAGAGGAAACAGGACTGCACAGGCTATAGCCAGAAAATTGAAAATACATACTTTGTTTGCCATAAAAATGTCTCAACTATAGGGCATTTTAATCAAAATCGGTGGAGTCATTCTAAAGGAAATAAAAATTTTCGAAAAATTTTCAATCTAAACTGTAGCTTAGGGTGGAGGAATTTTCTTCAAAATCTTTGTGTCGCACCCTTAAAAGACATTAAACTTAAATACCAACTTTGCCCTTTAACCGAATTTTCGTTTTTGAGTTATTCTGTCCAGAGACTGACAGACTGACTGACAGACAGACAGAAAGAAAGACGGACCACACACGGGCCTTTTTCTAAAAATGCTTTTGGGGGGATTCAGGGAGTCCCAAAGCATATATTTCCGGTGAAATTTCGACATTGAATTTTTTGATGGGATTCAATACTTCCCCTACTTCATAGTAGAGAAAGTAAAAAAGAACAAAACCACAAACACCGTAACTTAAACGGTGCTTTGGAAGACATTTTGTATCAGATGGTATTGTTTTCAGTGGAATAGAAGGTATAAAGGCATGTCACTCGGCGACAATCAGCCCTACAGAGTTCTTCACTTCACCGTCAATGTTTAAGTAAATTCAAAGTATCCCTAAATACTGACATTTAGAGACAGAGAGAGAGAGAGAGAGAGAGAGAGAGAGAGAGAGAGAGAGAGAGAGAAGGGGGCTTGAGGATAGTGTACTCATCTCTAAGCCGAAACCTAGAAAGTGGCATATCCTGAAATCCACTACCAAAAGTGCAAGTTTGACAACTTGCATATTTGTATATTCCCTGCCAGGTGAGAAGTAAATAATTTACCTTTATGGAGAAAGGTCATCGTGATTCATTACCAAATGATACACTGCGGTACGAAATGCTATGCTCCCTTGGAAAACGATGAAGATGTCAAATGCAGAGGTCAGTGCAGGAAAAGTATATGTTCGACATTTTTCAAATAGGGTTAATGTCATTCATGCATTATATGTCAGACCCTCCATAACTACGCAGAAAGGTTATGTTATCTTACATACCTACATTCATACAAAGGTGGTAAAATTCAAATTGATGATGCCTAGAATAATGAAATTCAGATGCGAATAAACTTTATTAGCTACTGTTGAATAATTCTACCCTGACATTTAGTGCACAGAATATTCCTAAACTCCCTTTATGAATAATGAGAAGTGTTCTTTAAAATTCTTACTTAAAAGTTATAAAACCGTTGATTTTTCTTCGAAATGATAAGGAACTTTTTCGTTTTAAAATGTGTTTAGACCTCTTAAAGTGACTTTTAATCACTGTGGCATGTATCTGGAAATATCGAAGTTTAATATTTAAATTAATATTTCCATAACCATTCTTTCAACCAATAAGCCTACTCAATAGCATGTGTGTTACATCTTTAACTTGGCATAAAGGACTTTTCTTTGAATTGAATCATAATTGTTGAACATAAAATATTAACTGTTTCAAACAATAGAAAGGTATTTTTGAGAATTAGAAAAAAATGAGATCTAAGCCCTTGCTTTAGATTTATTTGAATTTGATACTAAAATTTAGACCACATGCACAAAATATAAAAATGAACGTTTGCTTCTCCTAGATTATGATATATAGCTTAGTTCAGTTATAAGTTATGCAAAATAGGTTTTTAAGCCCATATATATATTGTGAAATAAGGATTATAGGATTTCGTTATGTTTACCCAGATTTTAACACTCAATCATTTTCTGTGTATTTGAAGTCCTAAGATATTTTAGGCACATTGAATAAACTTTCATATAGGACATTATAATGACATGGTTTTCGAGATGGAGTAAAAGCAATTTAATATCAAGCATTTAAATGTTATGGTTGTGCTGGGTGAAAAATGTGATAGCAGTGTGACACGGAAGCAAGGTTATTGAAAAAAAAAAAGGAAGGAAAAAGAAATGAAGGTCCCAGTAATTTGAAAAGCAGAGAAGTTCCAATATCCCAATAATCCAGCTCTCGTTGGAATTAGTCTAACGGTCCAACATATTGGTTTTCTAGTGTGTGGATATGAAATATGTATGTCAGTGATTCGAGATTGCTCTCTTTAAGTGTCGGACACGCTTATTGCTTAAAACCTTAATCATCACTTTGGTTCTTTATTGCATTATAACGTAAAAGTGTGTATATTACGTGGATATTGACACAAATTCGTGATGTTTACAATAGCCAGCAAAATCATCACAGCAAGACTGGAACTTACAGTGAAATAAGCCATCCGCGCAATAAGTAAACATGGTCTGTGTTCTTGAATGTACAGCTGCATTCAATAAACTAAGGGACAGTGATTTCCTCACACTTCCACAACCCCAGGATTACAAAATTAACACTAGATGTGCATAGATAGGAAATGTTGGACTCCACAATTCACCTTTGAAACATATTACAGAAAAAGCAGAAGTACTTAATGTGCTATTGGATGATACACATATTCCTGCATATTTGAGTTATGGTTTGGGAAAATCGAAGTTGTTGCACAAAACACATGTTTGAATGCTGCCTCAATGGAAGTATCCATTCCCAGCTCATTGCTTTCCTCTAACAAATGCATAGTGATGCTATTCCCCATGCAGAAGCTCGATTCCATAAATGTTCTTGAGTTTTGAAACAAAGGTACCAATTGAGGAGCATTTTTTTCAGAACTAGGTAGATGCACAAAGTGGTTTTTTGATAAAAATTGTTTTACTGCTCCTTAGTTATACATATTGTTTGGCATTGAACAATTTTAAATGATTCATTCGTCTTTCTAGAACTATCTCAACCCTTAGGAAAACAAAAGTTAGCGTACTTTATCTAGTGAAATTTTGAGGTTTAAAATTTAAAATTTTGCGTTTATCCAGTTTTGAAAAACACTCCTCATTTTTTGGGAGCAAACAGTTAATATACAATTTAGACACAACAATGTGTACAATGTTCTGATAGCACTTTAGTCGGTCTTCTTTGTGGGTTAATGATTTATGACAATTTATTTATATGGTTACTGAAAACAGTAGAATAATTTATCTTAACTTTAAGATTTAGGTTATACGTATTACTTATAAGTGTTCTATAACTATGCCAGCGAGACTGTTGCATCCAGTGTGCCAGGTTTATTGTTATTTTTAGGATAATTTTTATTATTTTCCTAAAAATAAACTTCACCAAAGTCAAATTTGAATACAATTAACTTTTGCAAGTTCACAACCTCCTTCCCAGAGTGCGACACCTTTGATAAGGTCCCCAATAACTGTCTTTGATGAATCTGCTACCGGTTGCTTCAGTGGCGAACTATGAGACCATTCACTCTGGGTATGCTTGAGTAACATAGATAATACTAGCTTAGTTGGCTGATGCATTAAATGGAGGCAAATAAATGAGTTATTTGAAGCAAGTTTCAAGCTGTGAGGATTTGGTATTATTGGTTTCGGAATCTTAGCACGTGAAACCATAACGGTTGAGGAATTATATCTGCTACCTTCTGAAGTATCAATAAATCTGTTTCCATAATGACGATGAGAAGCGTAAGACAGCCAATTCTCAAAATACTTCTGTAACACTAAGGATAGTAAGGCTATACGACTGTGAGACACGAAAGATGATAACTTTGAAAACGCGCTCTCTTATCAACATAAGTCCCGCCTACGCCATGACTAACCCACCAAAGATCTTACATTATACGTTGGCAAGTCTTCAACTTCTATTCGCATCTGAAGCACAGCTGTTTACTCTGTGACTTGCTAAATTTTAAGAATACCTTCCAATTTCTATATTTCAGAACTTTATATGTGTATGTTTAATGCAGTTCTCTGCTTCTCCGAATCTTATTACCAGAATTCAATAAAAACTTACTAGTTAATATAACTTGTATTTTATACAGTCTTAGAGAAGTATACTTTCCGGCAGTATTGTAAATCGCGGCGATTTGTTTCAGTAAATAATCCAACTCCTTAAGCCGAAACAACGGAAATCTGTTCCAAGGAACAAACGCGCCCAGACGCTTCGACCAACCCATAAGAAGTGAGGTCTATCCGAGATAAAACTAACCCTACTAAAAGTAATCTTTCCCTTCCTCCATAAATAATTTACATCCTCATTCATAATCACCAATTCCATGTTGCAATGTAATTTCTACAAGTTTTAGGGTCTCGTGACTTTTCACCCTGACTTCGGCTGTAACATTCTCAGAAATCCGCGCAATTCTCAGATCTTAATGCACCTGGTATCCTGGTTTTACCTTGTTAAACACTCGCGTCTAATTACCCGGCGAATTCTACGAACTGACCTACGAAATCAAGTCCTTCACTAATGATCTACTTAGCCATTGGTAATCAGAAACTAATTCCCTGTCTGACAACCTTTATAAACCCTAATTTTATATAGCATATTTTTCTGATATTAATATTTAAAGTGATTCTATTCACATGGTTTCTCTCTATGGACAATTAGTTATAATTACTTCATTTGATAATTCTATAATAAGGGGTTTATTTTATGAGCACATAATTCCAGTACAACAAGTGTGTCAGGGAGAACTCAATGGGTACATATTCATTGTGAGGTTTCCTTGTACATTTTACCGTTTATGAGGGAAACATGAGGAATACGTTCAGAGAAACGGTCAATTCGCATACATATGTGAATGTTAAAAACACAGAAAATCTCTCTCGCTTCTCTGCCCACAGTTGTTCAACAAGCTACCGCAGACGAGAGGAGAGGGAGCTGGAAAGCTAACAGCTTTAAATGTCGGGATTTCTGGTTAAATGAATCTACGTTTCGGTGTTTTCATTTTTATTGCACGACCAGTGGTCCGCTAACAAATTCCTAGATTGTGAATGAATCCGTTAGGCAAAGAGAGAAGTATTCTATACTCATTCCTCCTGTAGCGATGCGATATAAGCCACAACTCGTACATTTCTTTAAAATTGTTGGCAATAGATTTTAGGACATCACAATAATATTCTCAATGACTATGTGGATTTTCACGAAACAAAGCTGGAAAGCTCACTCCGTATTTCAAAAGACCATTATGCTTCAAAGCCCTGCCTTGGGTGTACGTTTTTATTTGAATCTTCTTTCATGAATTTGCTTCGTTTGAGGCCGGAAGTCAGGTACAAGGTATAAAGGATAATCATTTGGGGTTTTACGGTGCGTACTTGCCCGTGGTACTTCATTGGTTCTGACTAACTTGACATTTAAATAATCACTTGGTTTTACGACTGATGCCATGTAAGCTGCAAACTACTGGGCGTAATGAAATTTGTCTACCGTTCTTTCAATTTTTACTTCATCTACTACATGTAGTAAGCAGAGGATGTACATTTTGTATTCGACCCAAAAATTGTATGTCGAGATTTCACCGGAAATATATGTTTTGAGGCCTCCTGAACCCAAAACCGAGCAATTTTAGAAAAAGGTCCGCCTGTCTGTGTGTGAGTCTGTGTTTATGTGTGTGTGTGTGTGAGTGTGTGTGAGTGTGTGAGTGTGTGTGTATGTGTGTGTGTGTGTGCGTGTGTGTGTGTGTGTGTGTGTGTGTGGGTGTGTGTGTGTGTGAAGTGTAAAACTCAAAAACGAAAAATCGGCTCAGACCTAAAGTTGGTATTTAACTTTAATTATTTTAAGGGATACGACACGAAGATTTTGAAGACAGTTCCTCCACCTTAAACTATCCTTTCCATGGAAGATTCTTCGAAAATGTTGAGTTTTTAAAAAAACGGCCCAAACGATTTCGATTAAGATGCAGCATTTTTAAGGTATTTTAAAGACAAACGAAATGTAGCTATATTTTGAATTTTCTGGCTATAGCCTATGTACTCCTGTTCGCTCTTGCTGACCTTTACACAACTGGTAAATTGTAAGAGATAGACCAAATCTTACTATAAAAATGTAGATCTCTTTAAAACACATAATTTATGTTGGAAAAGATGCTTTATGAAGTGAACCATTTTGGAGATATTCCTTGTTAATTATCAGAATTTTGGGATACAAAAAGACCGTTCTCGAATGGGAGGTCCTTATTTATTTTGTATTATCTTGGTCACACAAAGAGGACGAAAGTCACCATATAGTGACCATTCTTAAAACTTTTGGCTATCACTTAAAGCCTCCTGTATTCCACTTGCACCTACAAGAAAAGTATCAATAACATAGTTTGTACAAATGTTTATCTCGATTAATATGAAGCAGATAGAGAAACAAGACTTTGTAAGAATAGTTAGTACAAGAGTAGAGAAAGTCATATGAAAGCCATCAGATTTTTTAATCGGGGATCAATCAGCACAATAATGTGATAAACATATGCGGAAGTAGGGACACTATATAGTGATAACGAAATAATAATAACTAATTTCAGCCACAGAAGTCCTCTCTGCTACTAAACAGTATTAGATAAAGGCGCTCGAGATACTGCCAGAAGAGAACAACATTACATGCTGGCATGTACAGAATGTTCCACTTATTGGTGTAACAAAAGAAGTAGCTATACGTTCTGAACTAATATGAATAGAGATGAAACCACTTGCAACAAATAGTGAAAACTGGGAATGTTTTTACCTTGTGGTTCATAAACCTTAACATGGCTGTCATTAGTTGCACCAGTATTCAGTCTTGACTACGTGTTATGAAGCATCTGCAATGTAACATTGTCGACAGCAGCATAAATTCCTTGTCGTAAATCAGCCCAGTCAGCTGCTGGTGTCCCGTAGACCTAATCTCAAATAACCCCTACAAGAAAAACTCGGGTGGTGTCAGGTCTGGTGATCTGGGAGGCCATGCGAACTACAGTGATCCTCTTTCGATCCATCTTCCAGGGAACTGTCTGTCCAAGGATGTCCGTACACAATTGGCAAAGTGTGGTGGTGACCAATCTTACTCGAAAATTGCCCACATGCTGACTGATGAACGATATGATATGTATTCTCCTTTGCAATGATCTTCGCATGCGCGCATCTCCGCATTTTGATTAATGTGTACAATTTTGTGCAGGGATATACCTTTCTAATAATTAAATTAAGTTGAAAAAAAATGCTGAGTCAATGTTTAAAACATTATTGAAAATTAGATATGTCTAGCAGAAAATCTAAAGTGGTGATATAGGAAGCCTAAAATGTGTGCAAAACTTCAATTCCCTAGTTTCAGTGTTCCTGAATTTTAAAACTTGTATCCTGTGTTTCATTGGAAGAAGTGGGTTTACTATGTTGTTGGGGTCCCAAAAGTTTGGAAGTGCTCGTCGCCCAGCGCTGATTTAGAAGAGAATTCCTGACAATTGCATTCGTTGGAGAAGAACGAATATAATACGCCCTATAGTTGAAAACAATGAGGTCACTTGAACATTTAAAACGTATTTCATTCACAAGGATATCCTATAGAAACTGCAGTGTACTATACAGTAAATAATGTTTCAGAACTAATGGTTACTGGTTACTTTGTAACCTTAAATGCATAAATGTAGTTCTCCAAAAGCAATAATACATTTTGTCCATAAATACAGAGCAGGAATAGTTGACAACAGCCCTTAGTCAGCAAATATGTGATGTTCTCACAAAGTAGTTGGCAAGACCATTGTTTTCACATAACCAATATAATAATGGAACACAAATAGCCAGCAATAAACGTAGAGTACGGAAGTTTGTAGTTATGGTGAAAAAACTAACAAATAAATTGGAGTGAGACATATGGCGGAACATGTGTAAACTAGAGATATATCGCATTTGTATTTGTTTTGCAGGTCAGTGACCACTGCAATATGCCACAGCCGAGACTGTAATTATCGGAATGCTCACAGCTCCCAATTTGGGGCCATAAGCGAGCAGTCCTGACCAAAGTGCTGTTATTGTATTACGTGCTGTATTTAGCAAAGCGCATCGGTGTATAGGTGATTTCATAACATGAGATAATCTGAGAAGTTAACAGGCGCCAGAAATCAATGGTTTAAATGAAGCGGTTCATTACCGCCACTAGTAAACACAGTGGAAGTAAAGTTGCTGAAGCCACAATAACACTATTTGGTGACATGGAAGTGGGCTATGGATTGTTTTAAATATCCTGCGTGTTTTCTCCTGAGTTTTTTACTTTGTCTGTTAGATAAAACCAATTCTTCACCACTACCATTGACGGATGTACAGGATAGCTCTTTTTAACACCAGAAAAAAAATGACGAGTTACTGTCCTACATACTGAATTATTGTTGTTATAACGACGTCAGGCTTTCATATTTTAATTATTTAGTCTTCTTCGAGAGATAGAATATAGAAAAAAAATGTTGCAAAATATTAAGTAATTTTACTTACGCAATGGATCCAATGAATAACATTCTGAAACCGTCCCTTGTACAAAAACATACCAGGATGAAGGCGTATAGAACATTGGTGAGACCAGTTCTCACACAAGTAAGTTAACCCTCTAATATCGTTGTGGGGTCTTTTAAAACACTATTAGAATTGTATGGTCCTGGCATTTTGTCTACCTGCTACTCTGACCCTCAATATTTCTTCTATCATATCAGCAGTGCAAGTTTGACTTGAGCCTACATAGATGCATAGTGGTGTGATTAGTTTTCTCAGACCTTAAGCTAAAATATCAAGTAATGATATTATCGTCCTCACGACATCATTAACATTTCTATTTCAGTTTAATGAAATTGTCTACACTCATGAATTTTTTGTGGTTTGAGTACTATTCATACATAATGCACACATCATTCAAGATTTCCAAACCTATTTTTGGATTCAACTTCACAAACACACTTGTTAACAACTTTCCGAAGTGTATCTCAATGAAAGCGTCATCAATGACCAGCTACCGAAAGAACTCTCTATGGTGATCTCCAGGATTTTGAAAACATCTTGTCCTAAAACGCAAATTATTTATTGCTCGAGGATTAAAGATGAAATCATGTGCATTGTGCCTCCGTTCTACAGAGGGGAAGGTCAGTACTGTGATAGCCCAGTCAGCCAAACCTATCGGTGTGTGGTGTAGAAACAGTGTGGAGAAGATATGTCATGAATATTGGATACTTGTGAAATCAAGTTAAAAGAAATTTAAATTTAAATTTTACTATGCATAGTGTAATTGCTACTATTTAACATCACTATTGATCCAACACCTTCAAATTTGGCGGTAATTATCATGTTGATAATATGTTTTTAAAACATTCATATACCATGGATTAATTTTCATATAGTACATTTTCTAATAATGTTTAATGTTACTTCTCTGTAATTTATTAATGTATATGACATATACATTACACAATGATGTTGAATATTCTGTAGCTAAATTTTTACTTCCTTTACTGGTAAGTACAGGAAGTACTGTATTCCACCCAATTTTCGATGTTAAGTTTTCAGCGGAAATATATGTTTTGAGGCCCCCTGAATCCAGAAAGTGCATTTTTAGAAAAAGATCCGTGCGTGCGTGTCTGTCTGTATGTCTGTCAGGCATAACTCAAAAACGAAAAGTTGGTTACAAACCAAAGTTGACATTTAAGTTTAATGTCTTTCACGGATGCGATACGAAGGTTTTGAAGAAAATTCATCCACCCTAAACTACCCTTTAAATGGAAAATTCTTCGAAAGTTTTTATTGAAAATGGCTCCAACGATTTAAATTAAAATGACACGTTTAATACATTTTTATGACAAATGAAATGTATATTTTGAATTTTCTGGCTATAGCCTATGTAGTTCTGTTTACTTTGGACGACTTTTGAATAACTCGTAGACCATAAGAGTATCTTTCTATACAAAAATGTAGATCTCGCTGAAACACAATTTACGTCCAAATAAATGTTTTTGTAGAGTGAACCATTTCGGATATATTCCTTTTTATTTGTGTCAGTTTCGTAAAACTTTCGTCAAATACAACATCGTTGTTCACTTTTTTGTCTGTTAACCGTGCGAAGGGAACGGAATCTCAAAACTTCAAAAGATTTCACTATCGCTCAAAGCCTACTGTATTCGAATATTCCCTTTGCACCTAAAAGGAAATAAGCAATAAGATAATTTCTACAAATGTTTACCTCAAGTAACATGAAGAAGATTTAGGAATAAAAGTTTGTAAGAATGGTTAGTACAAGAGTAGAAAGGATCATGTGAGTGCAACACTTCAATTTTTTCAAAAATGCAATAAGCTATTAAATGCGTTTTGATAAGTGCCAGGTCACCAATGTGGTCCGGAAGCTGATAAATTAGAGATTTTCCGGGCAGATCAAGCTAAACGTTTCCTGTGTTTACAGCTTCAATAAATTACTTACATTGTTTTCCCTTGGAAGGGCAGAAGTCTTACGGATATTGTCCCTTCAACTTAAAAACCCTTCGATCTATTTCCCGGTTGAATGTTTGCTTTGTAGTGGCGCTAATTAGATACCTGGTAGACCTGGTAGAGGAGTAACACACTAAGCAGAAGCTTGTAGATTTAAATGCTACAAACGCAATTAATGAAAACTGCCACTTTGAAAAAATTAGACTTTTCCCAGTCCAACCCAGTTTTATTTTAGAATTTAAAATGTTAGTGAGAATAGCAGCGAGAAAGAAAACAAACAAGCGGCAGAGACAGAGAGGATATAAAATTTTCGGAAGGAAAAAGTAAATAATGGAGAAAAACTATGAGAGCTTTAATGTATATCATAAGATGAAAACTAAAAGTGAAATTAAATCCGTTTTAAAAATAAGATAAAATATGCGTACAACAGGCACTACGGGCCTTAACACAACGCTGTCTTAAGCACCAACAGAGTTTAAAAATAAAGCTACTTTACATGAATATAGCGGGAGATGTAACTTAAAGTAGGGAAGAAAAGTTGCAAATGGAAAAATAACAGGCGTGCTGCGTTTATGGAGGCATTAAAACAAGAAGCTCGGAGCCATTTTTGAAAGCAGATATTATTATTATTAAGTCCAGAAGAATAGGCACACAATGAACAAATCTTATTGTTAAAATGCAAGCATGGAAAATAATGACTCAAAGAGAGTGTTTGGAGACAAGATTGACGTCTGACGCTATTGTCTAACGTTCCAGCGAGAGCCATTTGAATGGTCTGAAGAGAATATTTAAGTGCTACGATGTTGCACAAAAGACTTAATACCGTATTAGAAACAAAGAAGGTTAAATATCACTTCAGTGAGTTGAAAATCGACTCGTCAAAGTTTATGCTATCAGCTCTAAGGTTTTTACCTTATCATAACGGAGAGGGAAGATCCTTGAAGGGAGAATATACCACAAAGCATGTTCTGCGTTTTTGTTACAAGGACTATGCTTCACCTAGAACACTCAAAACTCCACAAAACATACTTAGCTGATCTTTCACACATTTCTCTGATCACGTCCTTGAAATCCCACATCTTTACGTCCAAAATTAGATATCTTCAGGAAAAATAATTTGAGATAAATTGCGTTCTTTAACAAGATGTAAAAGTTATGCAGAGTCATTCATCTTGAATTATACTTCGAGATCTATTCCTATGAAATTCAAGATATGAATTTCATTTGTCATAAAAATATGTTAAAGTGCTTGGTATTTTAATCAAAATTGTTAGAGACGGTACTGAGGAAATCAAAATTTTCGAAAGGGTGATACACACACACACACGCACACACACACACACACACACACACACACACACACACACACACACACACACAAAGTCACACAGATACACACATATACATAGACACACATACAGAGAGAGAGAGAGAGAGAAACGGACCTTTCTCTAAAAAAAAAAACTTATTTTCACTACTTCCAGCCAAATCGCGCTTTCGAACTTCTGGGCGGTATTCAATACCTATTCTTTCTGACAGTGTTTAACGACAGTTTCTACTGCATTCGGCACCGCAGACGGTGACACTGATGGACATTGAATGAAGATGGAGCATAGGTGGAATGAGATGGCGGGGGAAACCGGAGAACCCGGAGGAAACCCACCACTGCACCGCTTTGTCCATCACAAATCACATGCGGTCGCCTGGGAGCGAACCCAGTCCACTTCGGTGAGAGGGGAATGGTCTATGCACTCGGCCGCGGAGCGGTAATACCCTCTCATCTACTATACACGTGGTACAGAAAGTAAAAAGAATTAGAAGCTCTCTTTAGATGTAGGTATGCAGTATTTTCATCTTTTTATGTGTTTCATATAAAGATTCCCTTTGTAGCACTCAATTTTGAACCTCACTCACAAACTAATGTGGAAAGCATTTAGTTTCAGCAAGGGATTAACGAAGTATAGCTTGATGTAAGATTTGAAGCTTTCACGGCAAACGTTATTGATCAATGCTTCACGGCTGAAATTTTTAGTCATCTTTTTAGTCCTGAAGATGGCCATGGAGTATACAACGGCCGAAAGCTCGACCTTCTTAAATTTAACACGGCTGATCACCCGGGAAGCATTGATCAACAAAGTATAGCTTGCCTATTGCTAAATGTTATTGTTTGTTGGTGTACATGTCCTTAATGTTTCCACTCAACCCTGTGGCCTATCTGAAATTTCGTGGTTCCTGCAATATGGTAGATGGTGAAGGGCAATCTCGCTCAAGATGCTTTGTGCTTAAATCGGTAATTCATTTGCAACAATAAAAGCTTCCGGTGTACATAGCACGCAACGTTAACGCGATTATTCTCTGTTGAAAGAGCTAGAGTCCTCGTTGTCAGATGATGTTAACCATAAAATCTAATAGGTTGGTAGTGACACTGTGCCAAACTGTCATTATTCGTTAACAAGATTGAATAAAGCTTTTGCCGCCCCCCCCCCCCCCCCCGCTCCGCTAGAGTTTTGTACAGCGTTTACCATCAAGTATGCTTGTGGAGACAGTTGGAATTAGATCTATATTCATTTAACAGGTGAAGGATTTCCATGTAATGAATCTCACGTGGTAATGTTGTAAGAAAATGTAAAATCTCTGATGAAAATGTATCTTTACTATTGAAATGCATACCGTTGATTCTTTCAGGGTGACAGGTGTCAACGAGGACATTAGGTGCAGTTTGGCAGGGATGATATGCTCACAGGAACCGTTTCCGTCTCTCGTCCGTGGGGTCCGGGTAGTGGGCGGCATATATATGTGGGCAGAGTACCACGGAATGGCAAAATCGCTTCAAATATAACACAAGTTTCCACCTCAAACATCTTTATGAACCTTTATGTCTATGAGGTTTATTGTAGAGATTATATGCTGGGGATCTTACAATGGTAGGTAATATTTGTGTGTTTAATGTTTCTTGAATAGCTCCTCCTATCCTGTTAATTACCACTGAATATTACCAACATGGAAAAATTAAGAAACACAAAAAGGAAACAAAAAGCGTAGAGTAATAATTAAAACAGCTAGAGTTTGTGATAAATATTCTTTATCAAAGCATTAGCCTTTTCCGAATATTTTCCATTTGTAAGCTTACATATTTCTAAGGTTATCCTTTAAGTTAGCATATCTGAACTCTAATTGGCTCGGTTGGTTAGACGTTGGCCTACTGATCTCAAGGTCGCGGGTTCAAATCCGGCCCAGACCGATGGTTTTGAAGTGTACTTCAAAACGAGAGTTGCATGTCAGTAGATTTACTGGCATGTAAAAGAACTCCTGCGGGACCAAATTCCGGTACACCGGCGAAGCTGATGTGATCCTGGCAGTTGGCAGCGTCGTTAAACAACAAAATAAAAATAAATGTCTACGACTGTTCCTTCCTTTTTTGCATATGTGGGTGTTACTACAATGTATGACTAGAGCGAGGACATATATCCACTGAAGAAGAAATCAGGTTGACTGCACGGCGAATTGCTTGCTTGACGTCATCGCTGCTACCTCGGGCTGAGGGGTGAACAGCGTGCTCTGGTTCAGTAGGACAGCTGTACCGTACAGATAAGGGAGTGTTATTTTCTGTGCGATCCGTGTTTACATACGAGGTGAATAATGTCTTCAGCTTTAGGTGATGGTAAATTAAATCACTTATTGGAAGAATTTGGAAGAAATAATCTCGTATTGAATGGCTATACGATACAATGTAAGTTATGTTATTTACAAATCAGAGATTCCAAGGAGAAACGGAAATTGTTGAAGCAACATTGCAATACCAAAAAAACATAAAGCACTTGTTGCAGCATAAAATAATAAAGAACAAGACCATTTGTCACTTCAATCGGAGTTTTTTGAAGACATGTGCAAAATGTTGGTACGTGGTAACATACCATTTCACAAAGTAGAACATGCCGAATTTAAAATCTTCATAAAAATACACTAAGCAGGAGCCTCCCAGTGCAACCACCCTACGTAAATAGTGTCTATCAAAATGTTATGATAAAGTTATGGCTCAAATTCTGCAATCTATGGGTGACAAAATTTGGATTTGCATAGATGAAACTCAGGATTCTGTGGGGAGGTTTGTTGCAGATGTAGTTGTGGGAGTACTTTTGCAAGACAGACCTACTAAATCATTTCTATTGACGCCTGAAGTTATTGATAAGGTTAACCACAAAAGTATTGTCGAAATTTTTCAAAAGAGTCTAATTTTGCTGTGGCCAGAGGGGATCAAAACTGATAATGTACTACTTTTCTGACAGATGGTGCAAGCTACATGCTAAAACCTGCTAAATAAATTAAAACACATCACCCCAACATGGTACATTTAACGTGCATCGCTCACGGCCTTCATCGTGTAGCCGAAATGATACGCTTCTGCTACAGTGATGTGGACAGCTTCATTGCTAATGTGAAAAAAAATTTCTGAAAGCCCCAAGCAGGTCACTGATTTTCAAAGAAATGGCCCCTGGGGTCCCTTTACCTCCCCAGTCCGTTGTAACTCGATGGAGTAGCTGGTTAAATGCTGCTGCATATTATGTAGATTATTATGATAAAATAGCTAAAGTAATCAATGTTTTGGATAGTGAAGACAACTGTGCCATTAAATCTGCTCAGTCACTGATTTCAGGCAATTTACGTAAACATTTGTTATTTATTAAAAATAATTTTCCAGATGTCACCAAAACTATTCTGCATTTAGAAGCAAGAAACCACAAACTGTCATATGCTTTACAATTGATAGAAGAGCTATATATGGAAATTGAAAATACAGATCCCGCGGCTGCAGTGCAAAATAAACTGAAAACTGTGTTGGAGAGAAATCCTGGCTACGCTTCAATGGTTCATATAAAAATTGGTTTACAACAGCTAGACAAAATGACATCTACGTATGACGAACACAATGCAAAATACCTTACGTTTGCTTCCGTTACATCATGTGACGTTGAGAGAAGTTTCTCGCTGTATAAACATTGTATGGTTGACAAGCTTTACTTTTGAACAATTCAAAAATGTATTGTTGTTCGCTGCAATGTTTTTGAGGAACGAATAGATGACGATATGAACTGATGTAAATGGACTAGAGCTTCTTACACAGCCCTGCCCGTTTGTTTACGTGTTCTGAACACCCGTGCTACGTCGTCTGCCAGTCACCACGGAGCGTGTATAGTACGAGCGCGCAAACATTGTAGGCGATGGGATATTTATCCTCGCTATATTTATGACACAGACAGCTGTATCTATTTCCGCATCCTGTATGCAGTTAGCCCAGCTTTGCTTAAGTTAAAAAAAAATAGCGAATACAATTTTTGAACTAGCATGTGTAAAAGGACCTTTCTGTCAATATCATTTATTATAGACACCCTTTTAACTGCTCTAGTTCTTGAGTCACTTTTCTATAATGTGCGGGAAAGACCACTAAATTTTGCTTAGAAGCCCCTTTAGAAGGCTCAAGTTTCCTTTAAGTGCCATACACCAACGATACGGTTCCTCCGACTTTACTTCCCTTCTGAAGAAAGCCGTGCTGAAGACTTTTACGCCCAAAAATATCCATGGTCCTCCGCCGGGTTCGAACCGCGACTTCAGAAAGTATGGGCTAGCATGTTACCCCTGCACCACGGAAGACCACGATAACATAAAGAGGTGGCTATTTACGTAACTTGTATCTTAAGTAAGATTTTTAAGAGTGGAAAGGAATTGTACGATTTTATTTCTATGCCATGAAAGAACTTACGATAGTAATAAATGTTAAGGAATAAAACTATAAATCATGTTGTGATATTTGTTTTTAGGGCCCGTGTTGTACATAAACAATTGAATGGGGCATACAGTGTGTCCTCAAGGGGAACTTTGTAAGACCGCCAATTTGGAAAATCTGTACTTCTCGCAGTTTAAACTGTTCAGTGATGATATTTTCCCTGTTTTACTATATTTGTAAATAAAAGGAATTTATGTGTATTTATAGCGGGTATAAAAAGTTGATTGCATGTTGAATAGCGTTTTTTTTTAAACTTTCCCTTTCCCCAACCTGGAATATGATGCAAAATTTTTATAACCGCAATTCACAAGTAAAACAATTTCTGTGGATTTTGCGATGAAATGAAAATATTCAGAGAAAGCTCGGTGTGTATTTACGTCCCGGTTTATTTTTAAACATAGTTTAGCGTTCTTTATTACACACAGGTCTATACATAGGGTTAAGCTATAATTATTTATTAAAGGTTCAACAGAGACGAGTTCCAGGATTTCAGTTATTCAACACAAATACACGGACTGCTAGAGGTATAAGGGAAAATATTCTGATAACTCGTCTATTAATATGTATACCGTTTGGTGTGCTAGTTGATTTTTCTCTTCGTCTATCATTTTTACCACAAACCAATCACTAAATTTTCTACCTGATTTTTTTGTATGCATGCGCCGCAACATTAATAACGTCTGTTGCATAGACTATCAGTTTTTATTTAATATATTATCTACTGGCTTTGCAGAAAGCATTGGAGGCGGCGCCGTGGCCGAGCGGTTAGCGCGCTCGCCTACCACCTAGACGGCCCGGGTTCGATCCCAGGGACCCGCATGTGGTATTCGTGGTGGACGAAGCGGCGTCAGGGCGGGTTTTCTCCGGGTACTCCGGTTTCCCCCGCCATCTCATTCCACCGGTGCTCCATCTTCATGTATCATCAGTGTCACCGCCTGTGGTGCCGTAGTAGTAAAAGCGGGCGTTAAACACTACAACAACAGAAAGCATTGGAACTCGGTTCCAGTGCAACATTTGTTATCATGAGACCAGCCCACTCTGCCTCATGCCTTCTGTATCACGCCTAGGGTTCGAAGCTTTATAGAGCTATTATCAAATAAGATCATTGCAAGTTACCTCCACGAGCGCAGAGCGTGACGTCATTGTGCGGGTACAGTGCCAGTACAAAACACACTGCCTACAGCGCATAGTGCCTCCCGAATATATTCATTAGTTCCACACAGTAAAATACCTGCTCCAGCAAATATTGGTTTAATATTATGCATTAAACTATCTTCCATTAGCAATAAGTATATATGTGCTAATACGTCTAATGCTTCCATTTTCGATGAGTTTAAAACAAATAAGTTTTGGCTATGTTACACTTATACGTTAATTTGGAAGTGTTTTGGTGCTTAAATAAGTATTACACACATTTTAAGTGGTGTATAACATAATTTCTAACGTACAATACGGTGTAATATATAGCTCTGGGAAGTGACGTAAGCACATTTTGCTGTTTGAAAGCAAGTTTTGATATTTTAATGACTTGAAACTAGTGATGTGCATTGTACATACGGTTAGCTGAAGGTATCTAACGAGTAGCTTAGTGTAAATTTGTCCACTTTGAATTCTTGTGAGCTGCCATTAAATACGTTCTCCTATAATACGCTTGTTCCTTGTCCCTTTAGGATTATTTCTGTTCATCATAGCTCAGATGACAATAATCTCATGCTTTCACCGACCACCTGATTTTTTGGTGTAAACTAGTTACGGACTAAACATGAAAATATGTACTAGTTGCGCTCTCCATTTAATATTGAGATGTTAAGTTGCATATCGTACATATTCATTCACTTTAACCAGACTGAGGTGGGGTCACCAGGTGCCCTACGACCAGTCGTAGGTGTTAAAATTTTGCGACTGAATGTTCTAACACAGGAGTGTCCAAGTTTCTCTCTTTAGAGAACCTTACGCAGGGAGCGGTACTAACCTACTTCACTCCTCAGTCGGAGGAACAAACAGTCAGTATCCAGTGGCGGACAAGTACAGGTGACTCCATGGCAGTTTTAAGTCATACCTTGAATTTTCTGGGAACGCCCTTGAAGACCTCTTCATTCTGGATGATTTTTGCATGAATGATGAACAGAAAGAGACAGACAAAGGCTTAATGAATAAAAAAATGTGAATTTTGTTAAAGCACACTATTTAATTGAAATACTTTTTCTTTGGGTGAACCATTTCGGAGATATTCTTTCTTATTTGTTTAAATTTTCGAATACTTATACTTTTTTCAAATTGGAATGTGCTGTTCGTTATTTCATTCCTGGGCCTTGCAAAGAGAACGGAATTTCAAAGGCATCGCATAGCAACCAGATCTTAAGACATTTCATTATCACTTAAAGCCTACCGCATTCCCATATTCCCCTTGCACTTACAAGAAAATTCGCAATAAAGTAATTTCTGAAAATGCTTATGTTGATTAAAATGTAGTCTATAGAGAAATAAGCACTTGCAAGAATAGTGTGTATAAGAGTGAATACAGCTCTATATACGTTTGTGAAGAGTTAGCTCTTGCCGAATTTAAGTATAGAGAAATTTGCAAACCCAAAACTACTAGAACAAGAATACGATTCATTTCCTTGTGTTACCAATTGAAACCTTCTCCCTACACAATTTAGGTAATTAAAGTCAAACTTTTATGTAAATTATGAATTGTGTTTATTGTGTGTACACCAGTTTCATACACCATAGCAACTATGGTACTCATAGGACCAGCTGCTACGACGTAATTTACTCAACGTGGGAAAGATATTCTGACGTCTCTTATTAGCTGATATTTAATATGAATCAGTTCTTACTGGAGGGAAATGGAGTAGCAAGGAGCTGTTTTCCAGCTAATGATGGATGCTCATTTTTTCACATATATTTATTTATTTCATATCTGTAATATTTTCGAAGCTTAGAAAACTAAAAGGATATTGTGACGCAGCGGCTGTGATAGAAAGACCAGCGCCAGGCAGTTGGAACTATAAACAGACAAGAAGCGCGTTCGCTTAGCGTAAACACGATAAGCGCAATCACGAGGTAACTAGAGCATTCTGGACGTCTCGCCATCTCGAACATTCTGGATTTACAGAAGTTTCCAATCAGTTAATGAGTGAGCCAGTGAGTTTGGAATGGGTTTCTGGTGCAATGAAAAGCGCTGTTCTCCGAAAAAGTCGTTAACAAGTGTGCAGTGAGCACTGTTACTACAAAGGATTCGAGACGTCTCGTGTGAGTAAACCGTTCGGAAGAAGAGGATGCGTCGCGTATATTTTATTACGCCGCTAAGTCGTGCAAGAAAGTGAAGAGAATAATGTAAAAACAAGCTAGGTGACGGGGAACACTTGAACTAGCTCACAGTAGTGAAGTAATAATGTGAGGTAAGGGAATTCTCAGGAAACATTGAACTAGTTTATTAAATTACAGTAAAAGTTCGTGAAATTGGGCGAATGAGAACATTTTCAAAGGAAATTAAATCTTCATGGCTGAATGCATTTTGTAGTATTGGAAAACAGTAAACTTGACAAAACATGGGCTTTATTTCATTTTGAAATAGTTGATGTAATTTAATTTGTTTAGAACCGTAGAATATTCAGCTATTGTATTCCAGGTAAACCGTCTGGGTTTTGCTGAGAAGCAGGATTTTTATTAATCTGCACAGGTTCATTTTAGAACAAGCGCTGACACTGAAGGGCCAATTACTGGAAATGATGCTGGCAAGTTTCCCTACCTATACCTGGCTACCTAGTTTAAATGAATTATCACGTTTGAACGCACACGTGGAGTAATTCTGAAATTCTCACCCCTCTCTAGGAAATTAAGTTAGGCTTTCATCTGTTACCTTTTACCTTACCGTCTATTTTATTCTATTTACTGCGGTTTCTAATAAAGTATGTTTATTCTAAAATTTATAACCCTATTGTATGAGTAAATAAGGGTTGTGAACAGAACTACAGGCCAGAATCAATTTTGGTTTACTGTTGTTGGTTCTGTATTGGATAAAGTAACTTGAGTTGTTTGAACGCTGGGAGTGAAATTTTGGTCAAAATTGTCAAAAAGTCGAAAATTGTTTTTCTACCTTAAAATGTTCCTGGAACACCCGTGCATTTGGATCAGCTAATATTTCTCATATCCCCCACTCCATGTGGTCATTACGGCCCTTTCAAATAGCGCTCTTCCCTTAACGTACACAGGATGCTCCTACATAAAAGCCTGTTTTTCTCAAAACTACATTTCCGTACATTCCAAAAGAAGGTCGCGCCTGAGTTTTGCTTCAAATTCAAGGAAAATTTCCAAAAGTATTCATAAATAGCAGCTTAAGAAAATTATGATTCAATATTGATGCTATCATTAACATGAATTCCAAAAACTTTTTTTGTATGTAAAAATCAATAATTTTTAAGATTAAATTTTCTTTGTTATTAAAAAAAATATGTATAGCATAATCAGCAAACGTATTTGAAATATATCTTCATAGAATTGTCACCCATGTTTTAGAGTATCAGTTCTGCTAATATAAGTGAATTTTGAAAAGTCAATAGACGCGAGCTCTATTTTGAAAATGTGCCTATTAAATTCATAAAATAATTTATATCCTAAACAAATTATCCAATTTTAATGAAAATTGGTGTACCTGCTATTCTAATATAAATACAAACACAGTAAACATTTCAGAAAAATCTATAAAAAAATGTGGAACTTTCAAATTTCACTCCCAGTGTCCCTTAAACATTAGAAACATGTTATACCTAAACTGTTTCTACTGAAATATAATAGCTTGAGTAACAAATAAGCATACGCTCACCACTGATATCAAGTCTTTCATAGATTAGTTGACAGGTATGTGGAATTCAGTACATTTCTGTGGAGCTAAAGCAAAATTTAATGAAAGAATTGATGATAGAGTTTTAAACCTACTTGTTATATCTTACTCAAGGTCTAAGAAGTCCAGTGGCAAATCCATATAGCTGGTCTACGGTGTGTTTTGTGTGACATAATATTAATGCAACAAAATAACAAAACCAATAGTAAGTAACACCAAAGTGAAGAGATGTACAAAAACACAGGGTTAAAAATAAGCATTTATAGCTATCATACAAATTAAATAATTAAATAATTCAGAAAACCGATATTTTAAACTATAATTCAAATCATTAAAAGTTTAACATTTATGTAGAAAACACATATGGATTCCTCACTTTTATCAGTCCTCGTGTCACTTTATTAATGTAATCTAGTTCAACTTTCACTATCAGTTCGCTCTTTTTGTGAGGCAGAGGTGAAATGAAACATGCCCGAAGCCAGCTCCTCCTTCCTGGGCTTCACTCGCTTTAATCTCTAATCTCATGCAGTAGGCCACAACAGTCGTCGCAAACTCACTCGTACGACTGCTCTTTCTGTAGCATCAGAAACACACTGATTATCTCATTTCACTAACTGGCTAACTTGCGAGAATGCTGATTTATATAACCACTGGAATTTTCCACAGACTTCTAGAATTTTCAAGAGATGGAGAGAAGGGAAACTTCCATGCGATTCTAGTTACCTGTCAATAGCGACTTTGGTGTTTACACTGGATGAGAGCGAAACTGATTTCTCCGTATCTCTTCAACCGGTCAGTCGGCCGGCACCATTGATTTGATAACTACACAGATAGCTGTGTTACAATATGGTTCGAGATATAATTTTTGAGAAGAACATTGGTACATCACCAATGAAAACTTCGTTGCCAAGTTGGTATACATTTAGAGAAAGCTTACTTTCTACCAGACGAAGTTGTGCATTGAAATTTACACAGCTTCTCCACCCTCAGTAAAACAGTGTTGACACAACCGTCCATAATCTAAATCATTGTCTTAAAATTTCACTTAAAATTGGCAACTTTAGGGCCAATAACCAGAGTTTGCTTCCAGCTGCAGGCATATCAGTGGTTCAGACAAAGAACACCTTAGTCTCCATTTATTTTGCCCCTATATTTATCAGCCTTTCACCATGTATGAGGTAACATCTTACCTCGCTGTCTTCAAAGTTCGGAGTGTTTCAGCACCTTTTCATTATAAGCCGATTTTCCTAATTGGCTTTCGTGCGCACTCAATGAGCTCTAAATATTCTGGCTTAATGGCAAGTATATTCTGTGAAGCAAAATAAGTGTTCACATGAAGGTTATTAATGTGTATCCTGGAGGAAGAAGAACTTGTGTTATATTCATCTTACCGTTCACATTTTAATCAAACTTCATAGTTTCTTGTGATCTGAGAAATTATGGTATGTCTTACCTATAGATTCGGTATTTGTACCTCGAAACCTCTAACTTTTCAAATGGTCTTCCCTACCTTCAGAGGTGATATGTGAAGACCTATGGTGATCATTTTATTTTTCAATTCATTATTTTCGTTTCAAATATTACGTAGTTAACATTATTTTGCTAGGAGAAAACTGAGCGACAGTGTTTTCAAACTTTTCGGATCTATGCGAAGAAAAATCATAATACAGGTGACTCCACAGTCCATGTAACGCATTTATTTGTCACTGTGCTTAACGGGCATTACATATCTGCTTCACCAACACGAGAAAGCTGCAGGAAGTCCAAACCGCAATGAAATGCTGGCGTTGTCTGAAAGTAGAACAGCATCCAATGGTCTCTTTGTGGAACATCACAGAAAAGCTTCTTAGAGTCCTTTAGATCATTGTTCTATACTTCCTATATCCTCTTAGGGGAGGGGACCGCTTCAGCT
The DNA here is from genome assembly GCA_030765045.1 of Tenodera sinensis. NCBI lineage: Eukaryota > Metazoa > Arthropoda > Insecta > Mantodea > Mantidae > Tenodera > Tenodera sinensis. The sequence continues at coordinate 27,628,966 of CM060962.1, read as the reverse complement.
ACTGAGGTGCGGGTACTCTGGATCTCTAGCACTCGTGGTACTTCTGTCGTTACCAGAATTACGTCGGGCACAACATTTGAAGTCCTACTGAAGAGGAGTAGACCGAATTGGTTGGACTCGTTGGGTAGTGAATTCTGAAACCCATGGAAGATTACGTACATCTGGTAGTGACCCCTTCTGGGATTGCTACACTTCCGTCCTCGCGAAACCGGGAGGGGGAGGCCCTTTAGACTCGATCTATCACTCCAATGGAAAGAACCACGGACAGCCTACCACTTACTTTGCCCGGTATTGAAGAAGCCTAGATCTCTTTGTAGCTCCTATGACACATTTGTTGATCCATGATTAAAATTCGTTGTTTCAAAATACTTTCAAATGTATTCAAGATGTTCTCGGGCTTGATGATGAGAGAGATGCACACTCCCGAAACGTCGATGACTCTTCATCACTACACCTGGCTCGAAGCCCGAGTACATCTTGAATATGTGCGTCACCAGGAAAGCTTCAGATCATACTTTACCTTCTAATGTATTTGATAATAATTCATTTTGCTTGAAGTAAGTTTAACGTAAATAATTAACATATGTTATTAATAATACAGAGAAGTATAGTGCAATTGGGACAATAACTTGAAGCTTAATCTCCATGTCGCTATAAATGTCGTAGCTTGAATACAATTCTTCGCCCTTTCTCTACAACGCTGGATTATGTTGTATTTGCTTAACCTTTCTTTGTGTTCCAAACGTAGTAAAACTCTTTCATAGAGGAGGTATCCGAAACGTACCTTCATTTCACATCGGTTATAACATCATTCATTGGTTCGTTGTTGCATCCCTGAGTAGTTCTTCAGACCACACACATAGAGAACTGACACAAGCTGGGTGGACTAAAAGGTTGATTATCTAAAGGTGGAAAACTTACGGAAGGAAAATCGCTAACTCGATCTACGGAAATAAGTAAGTTTGTGGGCACATAATGTAGGTACATAATATACGGAGCTACCGGTGGAGTGGTAATTCATCTCCGCATCCCATTGGAATCGTACCTGTATATATGTTTTGGATAAGGCTCACTAGACAGTTGCTGAAGAGGTAGGAGAAAGCATGGAAAGTAACGTCGTTTAAATATATTTCTCTTTCTCTTTGGTGCACTACTTATTGTTTTACTAGTCATATCAACTACTATAAATTGTAGAGCACATTGTGTGAACACGACCGCGCCTCAGAAGGATCAAGTGTTAGTTACCTAGAGTCTTTGAAAAATGTGTGTTATTATGCAGTTCAAAATACTAAAAACAAAACGCTTAGAATATTACTTTGAAGCGGACACTTGGGAGCTATGATACAGTTTTAAACTTAAGGTAAGATATTTTAATGTATACCAATCTGATTTTAACAGTGCACTTATGCATTTAAACTATGAGATGAATGATTGTGGATTAAATGTTCCAAATGGCAACAACCAAGTAGTTGTTTTTGTTTTAAATTTTAAACCCCATATACTGTGTGATGTGAAAAGCTTATGTTTATATCTAAAAGACGCGCTGAAATTAAAAATTCTACGATTTAGAATTTTAGAGAGGGATTTTGGGTGAGCGATAGTGAGTAGTGTGTCCTTGAATGAACCTGTGATCCAAAAAGTTGGTGTTATAGCACAGTCATCCTTCAAGGATGAGAGGAAAAGCAAGCCTTTCTTCTTCTTCTTCTTCTTCTTCTTCTTCTTCTTCTTCTTCTTCTTCTTCTTCTTCTTCTTCTTCTTCTTCTTCTTCTCTTCTTCTCTTCTTCTTCTTCGTCTTCCTCTTCTTCCTCTTCTTCCTCTTCCACCTCTTCTTCTTCGTCGTCTTCTTCTCCTTCTTCTGGGGCCCTAATGACCTAGCTGTCGACGGGCCCTTAAACCCTACTCACTCACTCACTCACTCACTCACTCACTCACTCACTCACCCACTCACTCACTCACTCACTCACTCACTCACTCACTCACTCATTCTTCTTCTTCATCTTCTTTTTCTTCTTCTGCTCTTCAAGGAATAGGTACAAATGCCTGTTCCTGCTTCAAAATGTATCTGACCATCATTTCCTTGGTCTTCTCAGACGTCTTCTTTCTCTAGACCAGTAGTAACTTGTTTTTCTTCCTTCAACATGTTGTTTCCATTCATTTGTGCAATTTGTAATCTATTCTTTCAGAGAAGCATTCCATCATTTCAGATTTTATCTAAAACGATGCATTTTTTTACTGATCTTAGGAATTTTACTTCAGCAGCCTGTATCTTCTGCTTATCAGCTTTCGTTAATGTTCGTATTTCAGATCCATAAGGCAAAGCGGCATGCCTATTACCTGCTAAAGCTTCATTCGAGTTTCTCTCCTGCTTTTACTTTTAGACTCCTGTTTATTGTGCAGCATATCTGTTGAAACATGGGTAGTTTATTTTAAAATGATTTTCGTGCTTATAGCTTGTGTGCGTTCCTAAGTATTTAAAGCTCGTCACTTCCTCTAATACCTTGTCCACTCCTACTCTCCGGGTCAAGGTATACCGCCCGACTGCTGCGTCCCCCACCACTGCCCACCACAGGCGTCGTGAGTGGGGTGCAGTACTGCAGGTGGAACGTGACCAGCGCGCCTGTCCTTCCCGGCTTATTATGCGGTCTTCTCGCCCAGGGGCCGCTACTTTTCAATCAAGCAGTTATCAATTGGCTCCTCAGGGACCTAACGAGGCTGAGTGCACCCCAGATCAGGCCTCCCAGCAGGAGAAAATCCCCACAACGGTACCGGGAATAAAACCTGTGTCTCCCGCTGCGCTAAGGAGACGACTTTAATACAGTATAATTATAGTATATTATGCAATGAGACTATAATGTTAGTAATTAAGATACGAGTATATATTAGGAAACGAGCGAAGCGAGCTTATCTTCTCCGAGTAATAATCTTCCAAAGCTTTTCCCTGCCTATTCGACTAAAGGTTTATCCAAACTGGGACTCAAACTAGAGTTCTCTGGGTTACAGAACGGACACACTAAGCACAAAGAAATGCATGTTATTCCAGGAGCACGGTGATAATAGCTGCAAAGCAGTAAGTTTATGGCAATGACAGCACGATATTTGTAAGAGAATAGTCGATGGGTTTGTGCCCTATAGCAAGCAAGCAGCCAGAACTCTACTGGCAATTTACCACCGGTAGGAGGGAAGGAAGAAAGGAGGGAAGGAAGGAAGGAAGGAAGACGCTCTCTTCCCGGTCAGCATTGCTCTCACGTCGTTGCTCCCTACCATCCCAAGCTCCAACATCAACCAAAAGCTGACGTCATAAATCTAGAGCAACAGAAAGGAAAAGGATAAAAGAAGAGGTGAGAAGAAAGGAGGGAGGGAGAGAGCTTCGCTGCCCTCTTACCTATCCTGGAGAATTTGCTCCCAGTTCTCATTCCTGGGATCCCGCAACCAGTTCCGGTTGCTTCTATTCTTTCTCCTTTCCCCAGGCGTGGCGACATCGATCCTAAACAGGATCATGAATGCGATTCACGGAACACACCTGCTGAATACGTATAGCAACTATGTACAGATTGCAGACGACTTGGGCGCGAGATGGACGCGGCCGAATGCATAAGGCAAAAGGAAGCTAGGGATCTGGGAAACGTCAGTACACCGGCCAGATTTATAACATACCTCGCAGGACTGTGGATCTCCGTGAGAAACTTTAACGGCACGTCCCGGCATTGTTACCTGACGACAAATTATACAGGGTGTAAGGGAAGTCATACATTCCCTCTAACATGTGCTTCATAGAATAATTACAAACAAAAATGTCGATTGACATTTTGTTCTTTGATCAGCTGATTTCGAAAAGATAAACAGCCTTTGATCCAAATTGGATGCGTCACTCCACAAGAATGCGCGAAGATATTAGTCTGTTACCTTTAAGACGTATAGAGTAACTTACTTCTGACATAGCTTTGGAAGTAATTATGAGATATCACACAGGGTTACGAAATAATTAATCACTTAACGGACACTGGGAGTGAAATTTGAAAGTTCCACATTTCTTGATAGACTTTTCTGAAGTTTTTACTGTGTTTGTATTTATAGGAGAATCGGAGGTACACCAAATTTCATTAAAATTGGATAATTCGTTTATGATATATAAATTATTTTATGAATTTAATAGACACATTTTCAAAATAGAGCTCGCGACTATTGACTTTTCAAAATTCATTTATATTGCCAGAACTGATACTCTAAAACATGGATAACAATTGTATGAAAAGATATTTCAAATACGTTTGCTGATTATGCTGTACATATTTTTTTAATAACAAAGAAAATTTAATCTTAAGAATTATTGATTTTTTTCATACAAAAAAAAATGTTTTTTGGAATTCATGTTAAAGATATCATCAATATTGAAGCATAGTTTTGTTTAGCTGCTATTTATGAATACTTTTTGAAATTGTTATTGAATTCGAAGCAAAACTCAGGCGCGACCTTCTTTTGGAATGTGCAGAAATGTAGTTTTGAGAAAAACAGGCTTTTATATAGGAGCATCCTGTGTACGTTAAGGGAAGAGCACTATTTGAAAGGGCCGTAATGGCCACATGGAGTGGCGGATATGAAAAATGTTAGCTGATCCAAATGCACAGGTGTTCCAGCAACATTTTAAGGTAAAAAAAAATGTTTTTACTTTTTGACAATTTTGACCAAAATTTCACTCCCAGTGCCCCTTGAAAGACGTGAAGGAATACTCCGAGCTGCTCTCTCGGAAGAGAGGTAGGTCGACAATGTTGTGTTGAGGTTGGTCAGGGAGTTGTCCCAGTTTGTGTATGTGAACAGGTAGGGCACTTTCGCTTTCGCTTAACGTTTGTGATTGCCCTACACTCACACAATAAACACGGAAGGGCAAGGCAGGGTGTGAGTTTGTTTTCAAGACGCACCGTTACGGTTTATGTTTATGTACTGAGCTAGGGGAAGTGACACCCACACAATGTGCAGTGTTGCCAACTTGTTTTGGACAAAACCAAAATATCTCCGTGGAAAATGGCCAGAGACAAAAACGCAAGTTACAAAATGTGTTCCAAAATACCGAGATATGCCACTGGTTTAAATTAATGTAATAGCTTCCCCTTCCATCTGGTATACTCATGTGCTCATGCGTTTGGAAAGTAGTGCGTGTCAAACACAGGACAAAATCGGAAAGTCGTTATTGATTTAGCTATTTAATACAAATGAACCGTTGTAGCATTATTTACAGTAAATATTTTAACCCACAGTTCATGTAAAACACAACTTCAAGTGTGCATAAAGCAGGTAAGGGAGCACTAGATCAAAGGTGAATCGCTTGAAGGGTCTTTACAGTTCATCAATCAACAGAGTATTTGCTAGTCTTGAGAACTTCTTGACGTAACCATTAGGGATTACTGTAAATGTATACAGTTCAAGAAAAAAATTTAGAGTATGCATTTATAGTCCAACCTAGTCTGCTGCTACATTTTAATGATAATTAGCTCCCAAAATTAGTTTATCTTTACTATTGCTATGTGCTCTTAACTATCATTTCAAATGTATAGAACTAATCTGTTTTGAGTAATTTTTTTTATCTAGATACATGAATACTCCGAGTTAAAAGTATGTTTTCTTTTCTTCACTTTAATCTCTTTGCTGTGCGCTTATGTGTTCACGTATTATTGTTGTCTTGTACTATGCTTTTTCTCCTTAACATATGAAAAATGAACAACGGTGTTGCATTTGACGAAAGCTTAAGTATTCAGAAACTGACACAAATAGCCAGGAATATCCGAAATGGTTCACTCTCGAAAAAATTTATTTCCACATAGATTGCTTTAGCGAAATCTACAGTTTTGTGTAGTAGGATTTTGTATGTCTATTACGTTTCACGAGTTATTCAAAAGTCAACCAGAGTAAATAGGACTGGATAGGCTATAGCCAGAAAATTCAAAATACGCATTTCATTTGCCATAAAAAGATCTTAAATATATGTCATTTTAATCAAAATCGTTAGAGCAATTTTCAAGAAAATCAAAATTTTCGAAAGCTTTTCCATGTAAAAGGTAGTTTAGGGTGGAGTAACTTTCTTCAAAATCTTCGTGTCGCATCCTTGAAAGACATTCAACTTAAATGCCAACTTTAGTTCTTAACCAACTTTTCGTTTTTGAGTTATGCTGTCCACAGACTGACAGGACAGACAGACAGACAGACAGACAGACACACACACACACACACACACACACACACACACACACACACACACACACACACACAAATAAACCCAAACGTGCGTGCGCGTGGACCTGTTTCTAAAATGGCTTTTTTGGATTCAGGCACCCTCAATGCTTCCTCTACTTACTGGTAGAGAACGTAAAAATATAAATTTATTAACCAATTAATTAATCAATCAAGGAATTAATTAATTAAGAAGTAAACAAGTGAATAAATAAACACTCAAACTAGAACCAGAACTGAGCCCCTGCTGCCATATTATGGCATTGACCTTATTTAACTGAATTTATAATCCTTGCAAAACCACACTAAGCCACTGATAAAATATTCTGGTATTAAATACAATGTATTAGTTATGACCAACTGGCTCAATATACTAGGGGATAACCATACAAGGTCACTGCTAACATACTCTATTCAATAGAAAGTATTGTGGTCGGCTGCCTCCATGCGCTAGCGAAAACCACATTAAGCCACTGCTAGTGTACTCTGGCTTTTAATGTAACGTATTAACAAAGTCAACTGGGAATGCGAGTGAACGCCACAGTAAAACTAACAATGATATTAATTCTGGTGTTGAAAAGGCCTCACAGTGCGTTCCTTATGTTGCTGGGCCGTGGATGGCGCGTATGTGTGCTCCGCACTCTATCTATTACACTGAAGGGTTTTCCGTTCTAAAACTCTCGCGTTACTTACTCATCAGGAATAGTAACATGCATTATAGTACCTAACTACTAAACATCGTTATAAGTTATGTTGAAAGCAGTGTTCATCCTGACTGCCATGAGACTGTAGCTCCCGAAATGGAGTCGTTCGTAGGGTTTCAGCTTTAAAAGTTCAGCAGCTGCCCCCAGGCCGAGAAACCATTGAGAACTTCGAGAGGCATCATCCGAATCTTGGAATACATTGCCGTGCAAGAGTGTAAGAATCTCGTCAAGATTATCCCAAAAGAGTACATTTAGTTTGTTTGAAAGCCAAAGGAGGCCCAGTAAAGTATAGAATCATCTGCGATGTATATTTGAAGCAATGTATCATGAATATATAATAATGTATAATGCCATGCGTTCTTCGAAGAGAACGTTTCAAAATAACAGTGGGTGTCTCTAAACTTTTGTTAGAACCTATACAAGTAATGCGAGTAGGTTTAACTGACTAGTTCTACCGGGAAAACTACCGTAGTGTACACTTGGTTGTAATAGTCTACGGTAGCTTACCGCTCAACACCTAGTTTGGTATTTGATCTAGGGATGGATCCCCGATTCTTGCGATACCTCGAAACTTGCGATATGGTATCGATGGTATCGACATCGAACGATACCTCAGAAAGTTCGCTCGGTACTTTTTCGATACTTCGGTGGTGATCCTGCAATGTTTATTTTATTTTAAAACCACAAAATATTATTGCGGCAAGTAGAACATTTCAAAGTGGCCAAGACGGAGATTTCAATTCCTGTTTATTCAGTGCAAAGTGCAAACCCAAACATCTAATTACCTCAATGCAAATTAAGCAAGAACCTCACTAATTACACGTTGAGTTGAATCTTCTAGGGAGTGCTTCTTGTCTGGAGATAACTAGAAATGTCAACGCAGGTAAACAGGCCACTTCCTCCTGCATCCAAAAATGATCAGGTAAAATTAATTTTACTTTTTATTTTTTAAATTATTTATTTGGTTTTTTTTTTTTTTTTTTTTTTTTTTTTTTTTTTTTTTTTTTTCCCAAATTTTCAGATACCTATGTGGGGATAGTCGTGTATATATTCGTAAAATCGATAAGTTCACAAACTTTTTTTTAATTTTATTTTAGATGTCACTTGCTGCAAAGCCCGAGAAATTGGCAGGAATGTGGTACCGGTACAGTAAATTTGTGCAAGAAAATAATCGTGTGTCAAATTCACTGCCTGTTAACAGTTTCCAAGAAGAAATCACTGCATATCTCAACGTCGAGTTTTCACCTCTTTCTAGTGCATTGGATTACTGGAAAACAAATTCAAAATTTCTAAAACTAAAAGCGTTAGACGCTAAATATTTGTGTATTCCACCTGCAATTGTTTTTCCTGAAAGACTATTTAGCACAGTAGGACTCACGTGTGACCGAAAAGAGGTAGTCTTCACCCCGAAAGAGTGAGAATGCTAGTATTTTTTTAACAAAAATCTATAAAAGTGGACTGTTTCAAAACTACACTTTGCTCTTAAATGACTAGTCAAGATTTTAAAAATAAGTACACTTATGGCTTTAAATTTTGTGTCATTAAATATGTGCACCTAATTAATTCATTGGCATTACACAGTTCTCACAACATTCTATTTTGTATTGAAGCTAGAGGTAAACATGACGGTATCGAGTATTGAAGTATCGGGTATCGTGGAAAATATCATGTATCGGTATCGAGTATCGAGAAAAACTGGTATCAAACCATCCCTAATTTAATCGAATCTTTGGCTTAGAATTATGCTCTTCACACATACGCATGCGCGCGCACACACATACGCACACACACACACATACGCGCACACACACACAAAGACACACAAACACACACACACACAAATACACGCACAGGGATCCTTTTTTAGAAAAGTCATGTTTTTGTATTCAGGAAGCCTCTAAAGTGTAATTTCGACAAAGTCTCATTATCAACTTTACTTCTGGGTGGAATTGAGTACCTTTTCTAGCTACTATTTAGGTACGTGGTAGAAAAAATTGGTAATACGAGCATAAATAGTGTAACACATTTCTCTCCCCAAGGTTTTAATATATTTTCAAAATGCCAAGGCAAGATCTATCGTAACTGTGTTAATAAACAAAAATATTGATCAAAACTATTGCAAATATACAAAGCTGCGAATTTAAATAGCAGTCATAAAATGCCCCAAGCCTTGCCAGGGTGATATGGCTGAATGGACACCAGTGTTTATTGAACACCCAAAGCGACATCAGGAATGGCAGAAATATATGCATATATTATTAAAATTCTGTTATTGGTAGGAGTTCATAATTAATATTTATTTACATAATTGTTTGACATCACCGTGTGGGTTTATTTTTTTCTGCTAACTTTATTGTGCACATTGCCGTCACATAACAGTAAATATAATCATTAAAATGTTCATGCAGCTTTCACCTGCTATACGGAAATTAAAAACTGCTATATTAATATTGGGGTTAGGATTTTGTTTACACAAAATAAGTTTCGCCGATGGCTTCAAATGCGTACTACGCAGTGACAGAAGAAGTAGAAGCGTATTTATAATAAAACTGAACTGCAACAGTTACAACTGTAACGTTTTAAAACAATGGTGTTGCTAAGAAAAGTTCACTTTAATTCTGAGTCAAGTGAGGGAACGAGTAAGAAAACAACAGCGTAATTGTATTTTACGGTATTTTAATCGCGTGTATGGGAGATAAGTGTTTTCAGTCCTGCCAACGTCACGATTTTCAATTAAACTTTGCAATTGTCGTATGCTTTGTTTTTCTGCAACTTGACAACGTTTCCCACTTCTTATACATTTAGAATCTTGTTTAAATGTATTATTATTTGCTCACTTTTCAAACTAGTACGATGACTCTCCAAGCAATATTTTCAACTTACACCCCACGATTTCCTTTTTTAGATTCTGCTGCCTATTTCCGCATTAGTTTGCTGTTACTTTATGCCTTTGTAAAAAAGGAGAAAGGTCGAGGCAGAGCTCCGTAAGTAGACCAAAGTGGCCCTTTTGCTTCTAATGTGGTCCCTGGGGAGGGTTGAGGGGGGCAACCGAAGGGAGTTCATATCTGGGCAAGGTTGTGCGCCAGCTGGACGGGATTTCTAACAATTCCAGATAATAATCATCCTGACGCAGGTGAGTCATTCCTATTAACCTCGAGTCACCTAAAGTACGGCCCCGGAAGGCAAGTCCATCAACCAAAGCCAGGAATAAAGGCTTCCAAAGCGCATATCCACCGCCCAGCCGCAACAGACAGAACCCGGTCTTTATGCTATGATCCTGAAACAAAAGATAGAAGATGATGGTCAGGAAACTCATAATAGAAGAGGAGTTACCCCAGCATTCACCTAATGACCCAGGGAAACGGGGAAAGAATCCATAGTCGACGAAAATCGAACCCACAAACTGTCGAATGCAAGCCTCATGCATTACCCTAAAACCATCTGATACGTTCTGTTAAAAAGACCACAGTAATAAGGGGTTGTGTATTTTCGTTTAGATTCGCTAGAATATGTCAATACTTGTTTACATATAATTATGTATCAGAATAAAATCTGTTACGCAAGGCAATATGGGTGACATATATTTAGAATCCAGTCATCTTATGCAGAAAATGAAATTCAAAAAATGGTGCTTGCTATACCTGTAATTGGTTTGGTGGTGAAGAGCAGTATGACTTTGCATTACTAATTGGTTCGAGAACACATCTTATAATCGTAACAGCAGACCTTTTTGTACTGCTATCTTTATGTTTATTATCCAGAGATACGCACATGAGATACGAGGTAATTCAAGGTTGTATATTTTTTGCAATGCTTGATACGTAAGTTAACCATTACTAACACATATTTTTAGTATAAGCTCAATTTACAATTCATTTACCAATTTCCATGGCAGCAAGGCTAAAAGTGGTCTTTAATACTTACGGTACCAGTAGGAAATGACGTCACACCCAACAGCATACTAACCTAAAAATAAGTTATCAATGAATCCTTAGCAAAATATACAAACGTATGGATTATTTATTGATTGAAATAAATGTGCAACTGGATATGTTGTTAACATTAAGAAGCGATTCAATTCTTTTTATTTCTTCAGTAACCTTGTGGTTAACCTAGATTTTCACACGAAATATACCAAATATGAAACAATGTAGCTGTAGCTTTTCATTTGTTCACATTGAGAACTTTATTTTGTCTTAATAATCAATAAAACATGGAAAAGCAATTTTTATGTATTATTGCTTTTTATGGTTTTTTCAAGTATTACCAGAAGTAATTAGGTAATCACGAACTGTAAGTTATCACATCTGCGGGCCTCGTATTCCCAAAATACATTCTCGACCTGATAAGTATCACTTACAGTTCTTAGTATGCAGTATACTATTGTATGTCATGTAAATCCCTTAAGTATACGACATTTTAAAGAGAACCATTACAGAAATGTTTCAGGAAATCCAAAACTTTAATACAAAGCATAGTTTGGGATTTAGGGACTTTCTTGAAAATCGTCGTATCTAATCATTAGAGGACGCTGAAACTAAACACTCAGTATGGTATTTTTTTGAGGGGAGTGAGGTGCGTTCACAGACACACATGCACAAAGGTGTCATCTTTTAACTCAAAGGGTCTCAAATTGTGTATTTCCGTTGAAATCGCGACATCGAGTTTGTGATGAAATATGGCAGGTACTTTGTCTTACCTGCTATATCTAGACGGTAACAAACGTCAGAGAGAACTGTGTGAATGTTGGAATAGCAAGTTGAATTGTAAGTGGTTCATTTGCTATAACAATTAACAACAAAACTGCAGAAAAACATATGATGTGTTGCACTCACACTAATTTCTCTACTCTTGCACTAACCATTCTTACAAACCCTTATTCCTATATATTCTTCATGTTAGTTGAGATAAACATTTGCAGAAATTATCTTATTGCTCATCTTCTTGTGGGTACAAGGGGAATATAGGAATACAGTAGACTTTGAGCGATAGTCAAATCGTTTTCAAATTATGTTTTCTTTGCACAGCTAACATACAAAAATTAATAACGATGTTCCATTTGAATGAAGTATAAGTTCTTGAAAATCTACACAAATAACAAGGAATATCTCCGAAATGGCTCACTCTAAAAAAAAAAAATGTACTTAGGCATAAATTGTGTTTTAGCAAGATCTACATTTTCTGTGCAGTAAGATTTGGTTTATCACTTATGGTTTATCAATTATGCAAAATTTATACTGAGTAAATAGGACTACATGAGTTAGAGCAGAAAATTCAACATATACATTTCATTTGCCATAAAACTATCTCAAACGTATGCCATTTTAATCAAAATCGTTCCAGCCATTTTGAAGAAAATCAGAATTTTCAAAAAACTTTCCTTGTTAAGAGTAGTTTAGGGTGCAGGAATTTTCTTCAAAATCCTCCTGTCGCATCCTTAAAAAATGTTCAACTTAAGTACAAACTTTGGTTTTTAACCAACTTTTCGTTTTGAGTTATGTTGTCCACAGTCTAACACACAAATACACATATACACAGAGAGAGACAGACAGACAGACAGACAGAAAGACAGACAGACAGACAGACAGACAGACAGGTAGACAGGCAGGCAGGCAGATACACACATGCGCGGGCCTTTTTCTAAAAATGCTATTTTTTGTGTTTCTGGGTGCCTCAAAACATATATTTCCGGTGAAATCTCGACATCAAATTTTTGGGTGGAAAACAATACTTCCTCCAGTTTACTATACGCTTATGCAGGAATTTAAATAAATATATTGAGTTATATCACATTTAGAAGTAAATTTCAGGCAAGTGCTTTGGCTCATTAATAATTGAAGACAGCATTCTAACATTTTTTTCTTCTTATGAGGACCTACCTAAGGACTTAGTAGTCAATCAATGACGTGTCAGCTGCCTTTCGAGGAGCAAGCAAACCCAGGATGGGTGATCAACCCAGTGCGTGATATGGCACTGCAGAAGAAGGAAGTGAAGTGTAAGTCGGAAATGAATGAAAGGAAAATTCACGGATCAAATTATCCAGCCCAGTCACGGAGCAGAACCGCGAAGAGCTTTCGGTCAGGTTGGTTAGCCCAAGAGGTTTGAACCCGGGACCTCGCTCACGTTATTGTAGCGCCATCTCTCTAGGTGCGAGGTTACCAAAATTAAACTGACATGTTTTGTTTCAAAATCTCAAAGAGCAAACAACAGCTTTTTGCAACTCCCTTAACGCTTTAATACACTGACTAATATATCATTCATCCGAAATTGGCAAATCTAATTTTTTTTTTTTTTTTTTCATAGAGAAGGTTCTTATGCTATCCATTTTACTGTTCAAAGTATTACATTCATATGGTTTCTCTACTCACCTTTCTTTTACGTAACACATTCACATGCCCATTTTTCCTGCTCTTCAATATAAAATTCATACAGTTTTCTATGATTGAAATCGAAACGCAACGTATTATATTAAAACCGTTTCTCCTTTCGTTTTGCGCAAAACATTCACATATATTGTTTTCTCACTCGACAACAAACAGCTCATAATTTTTCTAGGTATATTTTCGAAATAGAACTGCAACATGTTACGTTCACGCGGTTTTCTCTACTCACTTTTCTCTTACGCAGCACATTAACATGTACTACTCTAATTGCCTTCCAAAAACAATTTATGTAAGTTTCTATGACCGAAATAGAAATGCTACTTATTACACTCACACAGTATTCTCTACTCACTTTTCTTCCATTGGTATTTCTGGTTGTTCAACAGTGCTTCCGCATAGTGTCTTCCCGATGGTTTTCTTTATTTATTTAGTTCATTTTTTCTTCATTATAGTATCCTAAGAACTTTAAGGGACACTGGGAGTGAAATTTGAAAGTTCCACATTTCTTGATAGATTTTTCTGAAATTTTTACTGTGTTTGTATTTATATGAGAATAGGAGGTACACCAAATTTCATTAAAATTGGATAATTTTTTTATGATATATCAATTATTTTATGAATTTAATAGGCACATTTTCAAAATAGAACTCGCGTCTATTGACTTTTCAAAATTCATTTATATTGCCAGAACTGATACTCTAAAACAAGGGTAATAATTCTATCAAGAGATATTTCAAATACGTTTGCTGATTATGCTGTACATATTTTTTTAATAACAAAGAAAATTTAATCTTAAAAATTGTTGATTTTTTTCATACAAAAAAAATGTTTTTGGAATTCATGTTAAAGATAACATCAATATTGAAGCATAGTTTTGTTTAGCTGCTATTTATGAATACTTTTGGAAATTGTTATTGAATTTGAAGCCAAACTCAGGCGCGACCTTCTTTTGGAATGTGCAGAAATGTAGTTTTGAGAAAAACAGGCTTTTATATATGAATATCCTGTGTACGTTAAGGGAAGGGCGCTATTTGAAAGGGCCGTAATGACCACATGGAGTGGGGGATATGAAAAATGTTAGCTGATCCAAATGCACAGGTGTTCCAGGAACATTTTAAGGTAAAAAAACAATTTTCGACTTTTTGACAATTTTGACCAAAATTTCACTCCCGGTGTCCCTTAATTAGATATTTGTTTAAGTGTGTTAAGTAGTATGTTTGCTATGTACAAGGCTATTGGGCAAGTGCAATCTGAGTTCGAAAGCATTAGGCATAAATCATCAAACCACGGGCAACGCCGGGTATTTCACATAGTGTTAAATAAATACATATTAAGATCGACATTTCATAACGGTCTTTCCTTCTGTCAACTTCATTTTCAGAATGGTATGTGTACATTTCAAAGAAAGTATAACAACGAAGGGCAAGAGAGTACAATTTTCTAAACTAGTATAAAAGAAAAGGGTTACTTTTGAAACAGAAGTAAAATGTTGAATAACGTCGTCGCATGGAGATACGTGGCACCAGACTCGGAATTACGTGGGTATGAACGTTTTTTGCCCTGTAACGAGCCCGTATCTTGTTCTGAAATAGCATTACGGTGCTAAAAGAGCCCCACAGTCCAAAGGGAAATTCCGGCTCCCTGTGTTGGAGCTTTTACCTGTCCAGGGTACTGATTCGTTTCGTTCGTTCGTTCGTTCTTTCTTTCTTCCTTTGGTGACCATAACAGTGCCACACAAAAGGAAAACCTTGCGGGTTTTTCTCGCTCTTTTTTCCCCTCCTCCCCAGCGTTCTGAGTTACATGTAATATGTTTCCCGAAGCGGTCCAAAACCTTATATGTATAGCTTCCAAAGCAATATATCCCTGTGTTTTTATACGGAAACATAACACATGTTTCTTCAGTTTGTGTATTAACGCATTCTAGGCACTAAAGGCTTTTAGGAAACATTTCTAAAAAATTATCTTGTCCTACTGAAGAAGCATTGGTGCTGATGTTTTTCAGAACTTTACTGCACAGGGATGTCCAACCATGTCTCTTTTGAGACGCTTACATGATGAGCGGCTATACTTAACTTCACTCCTTCAATCGGAGGGACAGTCAGTCAATATCCAGTGGCGGACACAAACAGGCCATTCCATGGCAGTTTTTAATGATACCCATCTGTGAAATTTTGAAAATCTACAGTTTTCATTGGATTGATTTGAGATTTTAACACAACATTCACTGTATAGTGAGGAGTAACTGTGCTAAATTTCATACATTCAGGCAGATTAGTTGCAAACATATTTATTTTTTATTATATTTTTTTTAAATATTTGTATAAATGGTTCCCCATGATGCAATTTTGATTTGAAAAACTTGATAATTTTCAGTTATGTCCTGTAATAGAATGTTAGCAAATTGATGAGATAATTTCTTAATCTTGTTATTATTTTGGATAAAAATAAATTTTAAAGTTTTAATTCATTATTTATTTATTTAAATTTTGAAATGTAAACTTTAATATTTAATTACTCAGCAGTTATTCAGTTTATGAGAAAATTATCTCATCATTCCTTTTTAATGTTATTTCTAAGCAGGTACACCAAATTTCATGCATAAGTACTGAAAATTGCATCGTGTGGAGCATTTTAAAGAGCAAACAGTGCTAAAAATAAAAACATGGAAAAACTAAGTTTGAAGTCATAGCAAGGATAATGGAACTGTATGGATTTAAATGGACACTACCACTTACATGCAATTAGTTAGACGGCCATGTGACATAGATAAAAAGGCCGTAAGGCTATAAAAAGCATATCAAAATAAAGCAGACGATTTATACTATTTGATAAAACAAAAATCCATTTTTGGCAATTTTGGAAATTTTTAGCCTTTTTTTCACAGGTGGGTATCCTTAAGTCATACTTTGAATTTTCTGGAAATGTCCTCAGAAGACCCTTCCATTATGGATGACTTTTGCATAAATGGTAAACAGTAAGAGATTAGCAAAAGCTTACTGAATAAAAAGTGAGGATGTCTTAAAACAACAATTTATGTGAAATACCTTTTAAGTGAACCAAATCCGAGATATATATTATTATTTATTTGAATTTGCCAATACTCATACCTTTTTTCAAATAGGAATCTGATATTCATTTGTCTTTATCTCTTAGCCTTGCAAAGTCAATGGAATTTCAAAATCATAAAATCATCGCATAGAAACCAGCTCTTAAAACATTTCACTATGGCTTAAATCTTACGGTATCCCCATATTCCCCTTGCATCTACAAGAAAATTCGCAGTAAGGTAATTTCTGAAAAGTTTTATGTCGATTAAAATGTAGGATATAGGAAAATAAGATTTGTAAGAATAGTGTGTACAAGAGTGAAGCTTTGCATATATTTGTGAACGGAATTTCTCCAAATTGAGCTATATTAATAATCTGTATCGCAATATGTTGCACGATGATCACTTGGTGGATCTTATAAGGCTATACACTTCGATTTGTCGCCAAATATTGATTGACTTCTTAAACGTTAGCTGAACCAAAGAAATCACTAATGAACAGATGTTTATTGCATAAGATTTGAAAGTGTTTTTGTAAGTCAAGCGTAACGTACAGCTAACCAACTCGGCACTGCGACACAGTGCTCCGCAAGGGGTTAAAGAGTGCAAAGTCCAAGTATAGTGGAATGAGGTAAAACCAACCACCCCCTTTTGGAAATTTGGACCTCGCTGGGCTAGCGTATGCCTTAACCAAGTTACGAGGGCTGTTCCAGAAGTACCCTGCCTAACAAAGAAAGCACAACAATTAAGGGAAAAAATTATTTCTGTACGTAGTCCCTTTTCAGCTCGATTCACTTCTCCAGGCGATGCTCAATAGCTTTTATATCCTGCTAAGAGTGAGAACAGTCGAGCTCTGCAAAATAGCCATCAACTGCAGACCTCTTCACTGATGGTAAAGCTTTTGCCACCAAGCCATTTATTTAAGTTTGGAAACAGAAAATAATCAAAGGATGCTAAATGTGGCGAATATGTTTTATGAGGAAGCAATTCGTACTTAAACTCATTGACGTTGATTATTGCGATAGTGGATGTGAACTGGTGCATTGTCTTGATGAAACAAACCATCTTTTCCGCTAAATGCGGCCATTTTGCTTGATTCCATCACTCAACGCTGCAACAATTTTGCACAACACTTGTCATTGATTGTTATTCCTTTTTGGAGATATTCAATAAAAAGTACTCCACGTGCGCTCGAAAAACCTGACGCCATGACCTCACCTGCCGATGAACTGTCTTCGCCTTCTTTGGAACAGATTCTGTCCCTTTCAGTCCACTGTTTCGACTGTTCCTTCGTCTCAGGTGTGAAGTGATGAACCTATGTTTCATCGAT
This sequence comes from Tenodera sinensis, assembly GCA_030765045.1. Classification (NCBI taxonomy): domain Eukaryota; kingdom Metazoa; phylum Arthropoda; class Insecta; order Mantodea; family Mantidae; genus Tenodera; species Tenodera sinensis. The sequence continues at coordinate 27,611,281 of CM060962.1, read as the reverse complement.
GGTTAGGATGCCAGCTTTATTGCAGTGAAATATCGCCAAACACTCCACTAAAACACCCTCACGACGCTGTTTCTGTTCCATCCTGCGGGCACCTTTCTCATATCCAAATTTTCAGTCAGTATTGCACCGATTCGAACTCATTTCAACACATCACGCTTCCCCTTAACTACGGCATTTTCAAGTTGTCGGACAAGCCGACAGATCATGCTATATCGCTGACGTCACCTCACATGTCACGCAACTGTGACGTTCTCGTGACGAAGGGTCTTCACGACAGCGACCCAGGCGAACGAAAGGAGACACCAGTGGAGAGAGACCGATTCAGGATACCGAAATAGCTGGTTGGGGAGAAAGTTGAGCGAAATGGTGAGGTAGCTACTTTATCACATTGGGCTGGTTATGTTGAACTTTTACCTTCACTTCGTGTAACTTCTGTTTGCCTTATAAGTATTTTCTGTATGTAGAAACTATTCATTATAGTCTAATATCTGCCAAAATTCTTTGTTACTTTCTAAATTGGAATTGTGGTAAAGACCGTACTATCTGCGTTACTCTTATTTATATCGGCCACTCAGGGCGAACTATCCGTACAAGGAACATGTGGAAAATTAATGGAAATTGTTATTTTTGTACTCAGGTTTGTATTGTCTGAAGATCACCTTGCACAACCGTGTGTTAAGATCAACATCAAGACATAACTTATCATTGGAATCATAGCAGGAAGTTACATTTTCAATAAGTACTCAGGGGTCTCCGTCTAGGGGATATGTGAATGGCAACCACAAGGTAGCCAAGCTGAGCAGAACATTACTTCTACTTACTGGTGTTTTGCTCCTCACTGTAACTTTTCTATCTGACCTTACCTTGGTCATCTCTTGTTCTCTTCCGACGCCGATGCTATTAGGGTTCCTGAGGGCTAGGGAGTCTTTATTTTTCCAACCTCTCCATTTCTCCAATTTCTCTATAAAATCTTAACCCCAACATGCTGACCTGTCATGGCATGTAATACGTCCTGTGATTGGCAATCAGAGGATATGGTCGGTGAATTTATTTGGTAACTCTCCCGGTCAGGTCGGTGAGACCCGTAAACCAACGACAGGTGTGGTCCTCCAGACATTCTGGGGGTTGTGAGAGCGCGATGTGACCGCCAAAACATAAAAATATGGTGCTCTCTAAAAATCGGTTACATTTACTGCTAAGTCTCTTCAGTATTTATGAAATATTGGAGAGCAAGAGGATTAATGACTTCATTGTCAGAAATCCAGCATTAGCTAACAACAACAACAACAACACATTTTCAATAAATCAAGGTTAAATGTTCTAAGACATATAATTCTCCCCTATCATGTCCTACAACCATAATCAGGTATCTTGAAGTTTAGGAAGTATTTATGCGATCCGTCTCCCTTACTTACTTCGTTTTATAAGTAGGTAGTTTAGTTTTGACTTATATACCTTCAAGTGTTGGAGGGTAAGGGATAAAACTACAAACGGCACAGTATCAATTCTTGAAAGGTTTGCAATGTCTGCTAGCTTGCTACTTTCAGTCGACAGTCAACCAATTCCATTTTGTGGAGTTTGTTTACAATTTCTGACGTGGTCACCTCACTTGGTCGACCACTGCAATGTTCGTTCTGGCAGCCCTTATGGCCTCGCTTAAACTTTTCCACCCAATATTTCACTGTTGTAAACGAAGGTGCAGTTCCATCAGAGTAGAATCTAGCTCAAATTTAGTATTACTTGAACTAAGACCTTCAAATGTAAGTACTGTATCAAGTAACGACGATCAGTTCTATCCATATTTACAAATACCCTGAGAGCACCTATAAGTCGGAAATAGTGCATGATGGTGCGTGTACATGCTGATCGCAAAAACCACCTTACCTACTCTAGTTACTCTTTCACCACTGAAAAACAGTGTTTTTTCAATGGTCAGAGGCTGTAAGTTAATTGAACTAAATTGGGTTATAGGAGAATTTTCATCTTGATATACTTCGTGTTTGCGTATAATCTTTATTGAAAAGTGATGCACAAGTATAGTTAACTTTTTTATGGCAATAAAACCCATTTTGCTACTGATATTGGTTTAACTCCATGTGCTAATGAAACTGAAAAACAGACCTAATATAAAAATAGTTTCACCATGATCTATCAAGAAATATAAATGCTTCGCGGTTTTGGTGCATGTTCATATAAGCTACACGTCTCCCAGGTTCATTACCTCAGTGCGAAAGGAATTTTCTCGCCATTATCGTCTAACGGAAAACTTTAAATAAATTTGAAGAGTGTGTTGCATGAGACAGAAGGCATTGGAATGTGTAGCCGGCCAGTATGAGCCTTTCGATGGTCAAGCTGCCATGGAAGAGTGAGAGAGCGAAAGTGAAATCCGATTACACACTGCATACGTGCATTGATGTTTCTACCAAAAATACAGTCTAGCTTGATTAATTAACTTCGTTACCTAAAGTAATCGCCTAATTAGATTCTTGCCTGAGATTCAGTACGCAAATGGGATGTTACTGCTAAAAATAACCAGTGCGTGTACGACTTCTGTGTATTCACTAATGTAAATCTGGAAGTGCATACACGAGCCACATTACTAGTAACCACGAGAGGTCTTTTTTATTATAGCACTGTCACGTTTCATTCAGTCTTTAAGAATAGTAAAATATTGTGACGCCGAGTACGGCGTACAACAAGCGACGGTCGGGGCTAAGCTACTTCACACTACATAACAGGCCGGCAAGGAAACAAAGGCGCTCAAGTTCAGGCTGCCTCGCGCGGCTGTCTCTGTATAAGTAGCTAACAACAATGGGCGCGGTGAGCATCAAATGCGCTCACGGACAAGCTACCCCAGACCACTCACACGAGCAAGCTCGTGATAACAATCACAGCGGCAGAACTAAAAGGGGTTTTCTCCAGATGATTTGAGAGGTGTCCTGCGGCCGGCTTGTTTGTAATAGTTCGCGAAAGGTCCGTGTTAGGTCATCAAATTAAATTATTTTGTTATTTAACGACGCCGGTGTGCCGGAATTTTGTCTCTCAGGAGTTCTTTTACGTGCCAGTAAATCTACTGACATGGAGCTGTCTTTTTAAGCACACTTAAAAGCCATCGGTCTGAGTCGGACTTGAACCCGAAACCTTGGGATCGGTAGGCCAGTGGCTAACCAACTGAGCCACCCACACCGACATCCCCGCTATATAAGGAGGCGAGGCAAACAGAGAGAGTTAGAATCACAGACATGAGTCGGTCAGTGTGTTAGCGAGTGCAAGACACCTGGGTGTGTCGTCGTGAAAGCTACGTCGCGTCAATGTCAAGACGATTTAACGAGCGACGAGTGATTGTATCGTTGGAGTTTGTGTATGAGAGACGGAGAATGTGAGGAAAGACAGAAAAAGGACTGAGTCAAGGTTACGAGAAGTAAACAGTTGTGAGTTGTAATATCGCGAAAGACTGTAGACTATGCTAACATCTGTAGAAGAAAACTCTATATTTGTGCAAAAGTTTAGAAGACAATTAAGTGACAAAAAAATAAATCGTCTGATATTGTTATTCTGTCACATGGTGTCAGAAGTGGGGTCCGCCGAATTTCCGTTTTGTTACAATATTTATATTTTTTTCTCTTCAAGCACAATTTTTTAATAGTGAGACTTCAAAAGCTGCTCAAAATACAGATGTACACTCGATTAAGTTACTCAGATTTAAAACCAATTGCTTTATTATCTGGAATCAAGGATAAGTTATTCAACGGACAACCATATCATTTGAGATAAAATTGTGAAGAAAAAATTAAATCTGTAATATAACAGTAAACCAATTGTTGCTCCTGGTAAGCGGTGGATTACGGGATTGAAAATGGCGATGTGTGATATCGTAATTATTGACTTTAAGATTAGCTATTTCCGTAGAGAAATGACAGGAAATTATATAAATAAAGGCAATGAATAATTTCGATACGTTAAAATCAAAGCAAAAGACAAGACGCGTGATTGCACTTTTGTTGGGTGATAAGAATTGACTGTTGAGCAGTTTGCGTGATGTGAAAAAGCGATTAGTTATAAGTAGACGTAACTAAGGCAATTAGGCGTTCCGATAATGTCGGCCAACAAGAAATCTAGTACCCCAAAGTTCTGGTAATAAGAACAATGGGTGCTCATAATCAGAATCGCCTGCAAATACACATACATGCCAGTTTCGGAAATTAGAAATGGAAAAGGAATTGTTAAAATTTAGCAAGGCACAGAGTAAAAGCTTGTGTTTCAGATGTAGCATTTGACGACGTATAATCTAAGAACTATGGTGGGTTAGTCATGAGATAGATGGGGCTTATGTTGATAAAATGGCGTATAATACTAAAGACCATGTCCTGTTCGTATCTTGGAATAGTTTATATAACGGAAGGGTTTCAGTGTGATCGATTATCGGCAGCCCGTAGCGCCTAAAGAAAGCGCTTGGGTTAGCATATATTTGGCTGTAGCCGCAAGGGAATTCTCCATTTAACACAGGGCTGACGAACGTTACCCAGTAGGTGTGAACACATTCCCCTACTTCGCCTCTCTTCTGGACCACGGAAGCAGAAAAGCGGGAGAAAACAAAGCGCAAAACCGGTTCTAGCTAAAGCATGCTACTCTAGTTGTGGAGGAGGGGGAATCCTCTCTTCACACCTATGGAGTAACGTTCGTCGGTTTAACATTTCAGCGACTCACGGAAGCTTACAACTCTTATTGTGATTAAGCAAACAGTTACCTTAAGCTGTACATTTATTGACACTACATCAGAAGTTAGCAGATATAATATTTCAGTGGTTACAAGTTCTAGTGCTAAGATTCAGAAACAGTCAGCAACTAGCTTACAATGGCTCATTTATTAGTCTCCGTTTAATTTACCAGTTAATTTAAGGGACACTGGGAGTGAAATTTGAAAGTTCCACATTTCTTGATAGATTTTTCTGAAATTTTTACTGTGTTTGTATTTATACGAGAGCAGGAGGTACACCAAATTTCATTAAAATTGGATAATTCGTTTAGGATATATAAATTATTTTATGAATTTAATAGGCACATTTTCAAAAAAGAGCTCGCGTCTATTGACTTTTCAAAATTCATTTATATTGGCAGAACTGACACTTTAAAACATGGGTAACAATTCTATGAAGAGATATTTCAAATACATTTGCTGATTATGCTGTACATAGTTTTTTAATAACAAAGTAAATTTTAATCTTAAAAATTATTGATTTTTTTTCATACAAAAAAAATGTTTTTTGGAATTCATGTTAATGATAACATCAATATTGAATCATAGTTTTGTTTAGCTGCTATTTATGAATACTTATGGAAATTTTCATTGAATTTGAAGCAAAACTCAGGCGCGACCTTCTTTTGGAATATGCAGAAATGTAGTTTTGAGAAAAACAGGCTTTTATATAGGAGCATCCTGTGTACGTTAAGGGAAGAGCACTATTTGAAAGGGCCGTAATGGCCACATGGAGTGAGGGATATGAAAAATGTTAGCTGATCCAAATGCACAGGTGTTCCAGGAACATTTTAAAGTTAAAAAAAAAAAAAAAAAAAAAAAAAAACAATTTTCGACTTTTTGACAATTTTGACGAAAATTTCACTCCCAGTGTCCCTTATACGGTGGTGCACTTATGTATTTTCACATTCACCAACGCATACCCCGAGAGAAAGATCACACTGTAGCAGCTGACAGCATCAGATTCATGAGCAATGAGGATATTGGAGACGGGACGGAAAATATCGCAGATTGGAAAAGGCATAAATATCGTGCATTGAAAATTAGCATGCAAAAATCATACCAGTGGGGTAAGGAAATCATTGTACCTAAGACACCCCGTAAACAATCACACACGTCTAACATAATATTCCAAAGGGCATAAATTGTAGCAACAACACTATTTTGTTTCAATTTTAATTAAAAAATTTACAGGGGATGTAGGATGAACGAAACCAAAACAGCAGGTGCTCTTTTGTTCACATAAAAGTGCAGAACGAGCGAGGACCAGCGGTGAAATATTCGGGATATGAAACAAGACACGGGCCACAGTTATTGACGATAATGATGACGCATAGCCCATAGAATTCATACTCAGACACGACGAAGATATATATGCACGGGTTACATAGAATTAATGTGCACCTGGAGGACCATTCTCATGCGCACGGGGATTTTCACTATGTATGTACGTACATCTAGCCTGTTACACACATGTATTCTCCCTCTCCTAATTCTTAGCTTGTTTGCTTCCCATAGTTTCCCTTCCAGCTCATTTAACAATAAGTTTTATCGTGGTCAAGTTCTGCAAAGTTAGGAATATATTTTACTTCTTTCCATAGCCATTCCTTTCATAACAGGTTCTCCTTTATAACAAGCCATAACTTGGTTCGTTCTTGATCAGGAGCAAAGAAGCTGTGACTGTTATTATAGACGTACTAAGCACCCAGTAAAAGCATAGTTTATACCCCACAAAGTTTAGTAGAGCGACCCTTGAGAGATTTGCTAATTTCAAGATGGGACACAACCAGGGTTGCCAGGTCTACTGATTTTGCAGATCTGCTTTTTTGCAAATCTAAAAGCTGAACGCACTTCAAAATCTCCTGCTTTTTATGTATTTTCCATTTTTAAACACTATTTTCCTTAACATCATATAATTCGTTGCTCTGAAAAAGATTCAGGCAAGGCATGTCCCTCGTGTACAAAAACAAAAGATTAATATAATCACCTGTGTAGATATACAGTATACCACATCTGTTGTTTCTGCATTGCTATCATTGGCTGCTACATTAAACCTTAACATTTGAATTCCACTGAAATTAATAAAGTTGAATACACGATCCAAAAGTATTTCTTCCTGTGGAAGACATGTATTTTGGTGCCAAGCTTCAAATATCTTTTACAAAATCATCCCTACCTGAAAAATATGTACAAGGTTTCAAATTACGCTGTGTGGATTTTTACGTTGAGTCAGTTCGCGACATATTAAGTCATTTTTCCTTAAGTGATCCTCTTCTTACAATGTTGGAAGTGTTAGGACCAGCTAAAGGTCAAACAGTTCAGTCAATTGTACCACTTGCTTCTCGCTTTCCTAATTTGGGGAAAGCAAAGGAAATCCAACACATAGATACAGAATGGAGGCCATTGCGTAATACTGACATTGCATCTGGCAGTAACTCCACAGTGCAAGAATTTTGGAGCAAATATAATAATCATCATACATTATTAATGCCATAAATATGTATAAATGAAGAAAAATTGCCAGTTAAAAATATAGTTTTCTCCTGCTTTTTTTTTTCAAATCAAATCTTCTGATTTTACTTCGCCAGACATGGCAACACTGGACACAACATTTACTTTTGTATCGAATGCCATTAGGGTTCGTCTATAACCATATAAGGAATGGTACATTCAAGTTATTGCAAAACTATTATTTTATTACACAGGGTGATTCTCATCCCGCGGATCGGTAGCAAGGCAAAACTTTATTTTACAGACGAACTGAAATGCATGTGCTAACACTGCATTTACCAGCCCGCTGTTTAGGCCTCTGGTGGCTCTAGCAACGTAATGGTTAATATGCCGGAAAGTCATAGTAAAGGCTGGAAATTCAAGTCACTAATAAGTAATGTTTTTAATCATTTCTGTGTATGTTGTGGAAACGTTCTAACATATCATGTGTTCTATCCAAATGCACTGAATTTGCCTATAAATAAGAAGTTTCAGCCGTTCATGTTCAGTATGTCACAATGTTTTCAAATAGTAAACATTTCGAAAGCCTGTTACAGCCAGATGGACGAGGCGGGTAAACGCAAAGGTTTATTTGTGTGACGGTCCGGATTGATGTCATAATCACTGTGAGATGCACTACTTTGGGAACCAAAGAGGTGCAGAACGATCATAATATGGGCTTGCAAACGTTACCTAGTTGGTAGATTTTGTATGAAAAAATAGCTTTAAGAGTAAAATATTATGTAACGCAGCCTTATGTTTGTAAGTTATAACTGTAATGTTATTATAAATTTATTTATGTTTATTAAAGCACATTCTGGCAAGTAACTAACTAATCGTGTTTTCATGAAATTCACATAATTAGACTAATTAAGTGAAACGGCACTTACATGCCAAACCATTAATTCTCGTTAACTAAACATAAAAGTAGCTTCAAGTGACAGTATTTGAACCTGGGACCTTCATCACTGAAGGCCAAAGCGCACACTGTTGTTCTGCGAAAGAGAGAGAGAGAGAGTCGCGTCACTCAGAGGGGTGCAAAGCAGGCATTTCGGCAGAAATAATACCACGCAATGCAGTGGACAGTGTTTACGATATAGCCTATTAAACACCGGGACTGCGTAACTTCTCAGTCCGCAGGCCGAGAAGACTCATCCGGTATATATTCACTGGCTAAATGTGTAGGTTATTAAACGAAGGGGGATACTTCGCGACCTGCATATATGTATTGTGGCTGATATAAACCCCAACAGGAAAGTACTAAGTGAAGCAATCACACGAGAGTACAAAATGCTGGCATATAAGCCACAAAGACGTACGGAAGTCCCTAACGATCCCAGGCCCCACCACCAGTCCCACTGCTGGAGCTGCAGAGAGAGAAACGAACTACTGTCCATTCTTTCCTTTGAGCAGGCACCCGCGCTATATGTCCGGCACCGCCATCCACCATGAAACCTATAAGCAAAAATGAAAGATGAAAAGGACACATAATCAAAGGAACTTAAGGAAGGAAAATCGTGACAGATGTGACTGTACCCCAGGACTTGCATACTGACCGTTAGGAAACCACAAAAAGCCCAACGACATATTGGGCGCTGTATAAAACGTGAATCCAGAATATCTGGAATGCGAGTCTCACGCGTTAACACAGAGCCTGGTTAATATCATTAATAACAAAAGCGAGCCATAAATTACATTATTTGCTACCAATTATTTACTCATAATTGGGGCATAAAACCTGTAAAGATGTAATAAAGAGAAAACGCTTCTGTACATGAAGGCGTCTTAAAATACAGGAGAAACGAATCACATACATATACAATTAGATGTACGATGCATTGTAACGGTATTAAGAGTAATGCCGTGTAATAAAGAAAGAAATTACCTTGGGAACAGCCCGGGGTATATAAGACACCTGGAATAGCTGACGTCACGACTTCCGATAAGGCAGTCGTGGGTCGGGTGACAAAAGAAATTAGTGCAGAACACTCTTCGATCGTCTTCGAGACATACCTTAGTCTTTCTTTTTCAACGGCGGAGTAAATGATAGCCATACTACTTTAATTATACCGCTCGCAAAAGTTAAAGGCATGTGAACGCTGGCCAATGCTCAAGCAGAGCGCTGTTGTCAAGCGTAGTGCGTGTACCGGCAGAGGGTCTGTACATAAGGTTGTGTGAGATGCATGCACCACATTCGGCAGCGCTGGTAGGAGGGGCAAGCGTAGGATTCGCTGGAGTCCGCAGTACGCCCCGCCTCCATATGCCTTTAAGTTTTGCGAAGATTATAGTAGTTTACCAGTAAGGTTATACAGCGGTTATTCAGTCAAGACTCCGTACGTCGGATTTGATATGGAACAAGTACTCATCAGTTTGGGGAACTGACTTTATGTCGGCGATTAAGAGAGATGTCTACATGAGGAAGAAAGAAGAGTTTAATTTGTCACGGCGTTCGCCAGCAGCCACGAGCTGGTGAGTCACGAGAGGCGGCCTTGCAATTCAAGCGCTTAGAAGCCACCTTTCGCATGTTATGGAGGTCAAGGGAACGAACTGTGTAACTTCAGAACGTGTCGGTGACAACTGTGAAGGATAAGTATTCACCTTTAATGTGTGGAAACAAATCATAGTCATTTCTGAGGAGAAGGGTGCGGAAAGGGGAATTGTAATTAATGCACTTGGACACTAGACCCTTCCAGTCAGTCAAGTGAGAGCATTCGGGCGAAGTAGGAAGGATTGTGTAAATTTAACAGAATGTGAAGGTAAAGTTTTTAACATGTTGTATGGTGAAATTATGTGAAGCAATTATTAAAAGGAGACTTGTGAGTGAACATTAAAAGTACATTCAAGTCATTTTCAGTTAAATTTGTGGCATGTTTAATGCTCTTAAATGTTGCTTAACTGCTAAAGAATGTGTAGCCTATATAATCAAACGGTAATTAATTGTGAGAGGATCAAGAAGAAGCTGCTCAGGATAGTAGATTGTTCAACAGTGATTAACTATGATATTTTCCTCGAATAGTGCATCTTTATTTCTTTGAGATTTTAACAGTGTGTTGGCTTTCACATTTGTTTGATGGTATATCTTTTAATAGTTTCATATTTTCTTGATTGTATACTATTTGAATTATTTAAAATAAACTGTTTCTTGTTATGTACATGTTGGTTTGTGTGACCTTGCACTATCCTGGAAGATCCTGCATGTATGAATTAGTTTAAATAGGTAGATATCTAACCAAATATTTAGGAAAGGAGAGAGTAATAAACGGATGTCGCAGTATCCTTAATCCTCTACTCCGAAGCAGATCCACAACAAAGTTAACAGTTTTCTCCACGTTTGATCTATTCCGTTCACCACAAGGGCATCTTGGGTGCTCAAGTTATAACAGCTGCAATTCAAGTTTCTGCTTAACTTATTTTATATATCTCTTTTTATTTTTAACCGTCTTTTAGTGTTTACTTTGGCAGAAAGTTCTTTTGCAGGAAGCCCTTTTGCAACTGTTTGCCTCGGCGATTACACTAATTTGTCTTCGTTTGGATAAATTAAGCTACTCTGGAGTTTTAAAAGTTTTTAGCTTAAAGCATTGGCAATATAGTGCAAACTCATGTAGTTTGGAATTATTCCAAAGTATATAAAAGTGCCTAATGGTGCACGAGAATACACACATGTACGTACATACTCAACATTTTTGGGCTTCCAGCTACATGTGTTTCTGCTCAAATTCATTTGCTGACGGATCGATGACATAAAAGAAAAACAAACACCATGTTCCTTCCTCTTATACAACAATTTAGAGGTTTCCATGATGTCCAAGCCTCTAACATATTGCTGAAATAGGTGAAAAGCACAAACAAAATCGCTTCTGTTTAAGTAAGTTGCTTTACTCGTATATGAGACCATTACCTAATACACGGGTACACTCCACTCACTTGAAACTGGGAACATGTTAAGGCTTCACGTCTAAGGTAGTGTGCGTTTCTCAGAAAATGAAAAGATTTTGCCCCAAGTGGTACAGCTGTTGTAAGCATTACAAATTTGGGAGGACGGCCTTGTATTTGGCCCGTGAGACGTAATAATAGGGGAAGTTGACAACATCAGAGAGTGCGAAAGTACAAAGCTGGCTTTGAAAAATTCAACGCAGGAAAAAGTAAAATAAAGACTCTAAATAAAGGTCCCTTTTGGAACACTCGTTTCAATTTCTCAGAATCTCACTACCTTGCTCAGCTAGCTTGGAACACGGAAAAAACAAAAAAAATCCCTATTTTGAAAGAGTGAGACTTTGCTTATAAAGAAACTTCCAGAACACAATTAATTCCATACATGGTATGCTTCTTAATGATACCTAAGAAGAATGCCATGTTTCAAACCCAAATGGAGCATTTCACCATAAAAATAGTTAATGCAACAATAGAAACAAACTGATTTACCAACCTAAGCAGAAAAGCGTATAAGTATAACTCAAGTCTGCAATTATGCAAAGTTCCAGAACATTTACCAAGCTTTAGAAAATAGATGCTAAAGTGAATTCGCTTCGACGAGAAACACTGGGGTTCGATTTAACCTCTAATGTTAAGATTTAAATCTATACCTTGTCTCACCCTATTTTAATTGCATAATTAATCCAGAGTTAGGTTGCTTGCCGTACTATGCAAGTAGGGAGAATCAAAACATGTTTATAAATAGCTCCTCAGTACACAGTCACAATAAAAGGTGCAAACGTGAGTTACATACGTCCACAGACCACTGAGCAACACCATAACTAGTCTCAGCTATCAAAAGTTAAAGTTACCTAACAAGTTTCCTTTGGAAGTAAAAGAACTTCCACAACATAGATTTATTAAGAAGTTAAAAAACTGGTTTAAGCACAAGGCACTTTACTCTGTCCAAGAATACTTGGAATACAATATTCATGCGAGTGAATTTATGTAAATTTAATGTAAAATATTGTGGGACCTAATTTTATTCTTCTGCTTCTTCTTCTTCTTCATCTTCTTCTTCTTCTTTTCGTTCTTCTTCTTCTGCTTCTTCTTCTTGTAAAAAATTGTTACTATGATTACATATTAATGTTAATATGTATGTAAAGCCTACGTTGATTTCTAGATCTCAATGTATATAAATTTGTAAATATTCTTTAGCTGTAAATAAGTTTATAAATAACCAACTGTTGAAACCTATTGCTTATTGTAAGCTTAATGGTGAATAAAGATGATTACGATGATTATGGGTCCTGGACCGGCTGTGTGTAACACAGCTAGTGCCTGACTTTGCCCTAATGTCTGTGTAATCACAACCTCCAGTATTTTCCTGGGACCGGAAATGTACGGAAATTCCTCGTCCTGGAGATGAGTTATCTATGTCGTATTGAAAGTCACTCCTAAGTACTTTAGTGTCATTTCCTTTTTCCAACGCGGAATCTACTATGGGCTACAGGAAATAGCCGCTATCCACGTTACAAAAGCACAGCACTCTGTATACCTATGCCTGAACACAAGAAGGCAAAATGTTTGCTCTGCTCCATCACATTTTTTATCGGACAGTTTAAAATGACCACTAGACGGATGCTGTGCTGAGTACTTTTATACACATTTTTAAATGAGCTCGCTACAAAATGGCAGAGTGAAATAAGAGCACCCATGGAATATTATGTTTCAAACAACACTTTATCGTATACATACCTTGAATGCTGCAGCTTAACACTGGTAAAAAGCTGGGATAGAATTTAAATTACTGATAAGGCGCTGAATACGTAGTGCAAATGCAGTAAATTATAACAATCGTACACCATCAATAGATAGAGTTTGTAGCGGAAGGAAATAAATCAGAATAGTGTTAAATAAGCTGTGTTACTAGAAGTTGTGGCTACATATCTACCACTAGCATCTATAGTTTAATCCAAAGTAAATGATCCATGCTTATCTGGCGTTGCAATCACATTAGTGGGCGGGGTTAGATAAGAGAAGCGCGGTGTTGCCATGTCAGATGTTAACACCATATTCCTTTGTGGAATATAACCAGGCCTTAGACTGTTAGAGTAATGAAGCACATTAGCATGGTGAGCTGTATTATGGCGTCACAGCAACGTAATCATGACGTAATCATTTTGTCTTTTAGCATCGGCTATTTTCGTGAAGGTAGCTGGATAATTACACATACGTGTAAAGCCAGTGGCCTGCACAGTAATAAGCAGACGTGCACTTGAAGTGTTTATATGCATATGAGGACACAGAATGTACAAACCATTTTTAAAATGTTTATATTCAAATGATGACATCTAGGACAAGTATTATTAAATAATTGAGAACATTTGTATCTATTTTACAATGACCTATGTTATGATCGTAATTTACGTGCATCAGTTTAGGTTTTGGTGCTATTGTTTGCCAGAACAAGTAAGTTTGAAGGATAAATGTGGCTGGCAGTCACTTATTGCACCAATTACTCATGTTTGTACTTTTACTTACTCTACTAATAAGTAGAGGAAGTACTATATTCCACCCAAGAATTCAATGCAGAGATTTCACCGGAAATATGTGTTTGAGGCCCCCTGAATCCAGGAGTTCTGATGAGTCGTTCAAATGCTAGTCGACAAATACCCTTGCGACTGCCACCATGCATGAAACATATTTTCCTTTTTTTACTGTGACTTGCTAAATTCTAAAAACTGGCACAAACGCGTGTTTGTGGCCGCGCTGTGGCTGAGTGGTTAGATCATTAGCCTTTTACCAATGCGGCTCGGGTTCGATCCCAAGCGACCGTATGCGAGATTTGTCGTGGAAAAACGACATAGGGGTGGGTGTCCTCGGGGTTCTCCGGTTTCCCCCGCCAGCTTATTCCACCGATGCCCCATCTGCAATCCATGTATCATCATTGTCACCACCTGCGGTGCCGCATGTAGTAAAATCTGGCGACAATAACTACTAAAAAAATACATGCGTGTTTGCAGACAACTCTATGGTGTATGAACATACTGACTTCTAATTACTCCAGCCGTGGTTTACTTGTTAGTTGAATTCACTAGAAGGCCTAATTGCCTTACTTATCCTGAGCTATAAAATGTTCCTCTCCTCAACCCTTAAATTGCCTGGTTAATGACTTGTCTACATCTAACAAAACTGCAACACATTATGCGTTTACTTTATTTGGAAATTCTATACTGCATTGTTTTATTCCTTTACATAATTATTTATTTTACTAGTAAATAGTTCCAGTGTCACTTAGTTGTGATAGCATTTAGAGGAATATAACAACAAATACGACGTTTATTTGACGATGATGCACTAACAAACATTTCCTAAGTGCTCAATGCAATTCTGAAACGTGGTAGTGGATTCGGTGTGAGATGGAGAATGCCGCTCACACCTCCAAGCTACCTTTAAAATAGTAAAAAAGAAAACCTCTTTTCTCACTCTCCCTTTTCCCCCTCCAGTTGCATCCTTACTACTACTAAATTTTCACGCATGTTTGCACGTTTTCACAGCTACGACCCAAAAAACGACACCAACAGCTGCTACTGGCTGTGTTTATATAAAAAGTGCCCCAACATTCTACTGCCACCGGCCAACACACTTTCTCTTTCATGCCTTTTGAGACTGCTGTGTTCAGCTAGGTAATTGCTTTACCATTATAAGCAAATAATGCTTTACATTTTGATACCGGAGCTATTGTGTTATTATATTATTATTGTATTTTATTGTAATTGAATTATAATTTTACAAAAATGATAGGGATGTGGACAACTATCTGCAATAAGTAATTTGTGTATGTTAGAACGAATGCATAATCCAAGAAGCACAGACTGAAATTTTGTCAAGAGAATTACGTTCAGTAGCTAGTTTGTTAACCCTCCTATGCATGGCCTATAGTTTTTGTCCATTTACATATCCTCGGTCAATGGACCCGTTATGTCTAACAATACATTTTAAATGAAAAGTTTTATTAAGGTATTATTATTTGCATCATTTTCCTTCATGATCGTCATCATCATCACCATATCATCGCCATCATCATTCCCGCCACCACTGTTTTCTACATCTAAAAAGTTGCATGCAATTGTCTGTGGATCAACTTCATTTTCATCCGAAGCAATACTTATATCTGAAAGGAGGTCGTTATCTTCAGCTAGCCATTGAATAACAAGAGTTCCAAAATTTGGGCTAGTTTATCAGAAAAACAGAATGTGAAGAAATGACACAAGTACTACGTAACCTTGTCTTGTAGAGCCTATAGGAATATAATTGCCGATCATATTGTTCAGTGTTACAAATTACTTTTACCTTTCTTCCAAATCATTACTGAATCATAGACATGTAAACATAAACTGCAAGTTCTCACTCTTATTCACAACACAGCAGTATACCAAATGACAGTTGAACAAAGAGCTATAAGTTGTATGAATGTGTATCATGCATTCACTACAAGGAAATAGTGAATAATGTGTTCTCTGAATTCCAACAATATGTGATTAAGGTATATATGTAGCAATAATGTGTTCTCTAAATTCCAACAATATACAATTGATCACGGTAATACCTAATTTATTGACACTAAACACAAACAAAGTTTTTGTATTGCAATTAACAGCCAAAATCGTCTCCGTAACCAACGAAATCAGTATCCGTCTGTGCAACTAAGGTAATTAGAATTCCAGTGAACTCATTCGGCAAGAAATCCATTAGCTTAAAGGTTCGAGTGTTCAGAAATTAAGATGTGACTAAGGCACTAATGGAAGTTCTTAAAAATTAGCAAGGCAAATAATTTATTAGCATTTTTAGTATTTAACCAAATTGAAAATGTCTTTCATAGGCAAATAGGAAGTTTCAAATCTGGAAACCTAGTATAGAAACTTTGGTGGGGATTCAGGTTGTTTGATAAATGAGCGTGTATTTATAAAATGCTTGTCTTTTTCTTCGTACTTTAGTCTTACACAAGTATTTACTGTGTTCAATAATCGACAATCCGTAGCACCGAAAGACCACAACAGGGTACACACACTTAACGGTTGCCACATGACACCTCCCCGGTAGTATTTCAGTGATTCACGGCAACTTCCACTTGTCATCATTATTATGGAAACCGTTACTCTAGACAACAATTATAAGATTTCTTACTTCAACTGTTGCAGTTACTCAAGCAAATTCAAAAATAATTTATTCTACATGCTCGAGCAGTGGGCAACTACTTGAATTCAACATTAGCGTCAATTATATCTGCTATTAATTGGCCTCACATCTACCTACGCATACCCTGAGAACAAAATATAGTTTACCATTGGAGCAGCTGACAGGAAATTCATCGACGGACGAGATATTGGAGACAGCATTAAAGGGAATTTCGTTATGAAGCTCTACCCTGCTGTGTGTTCTTTTTTTCCCAGTTTTTGTATTAATTCATATCGTTTATTTCATAACACTGTATAAATGTTTACAATATTTAAACAAAATGTGTGACATGCTAAGTATCAGTCAAAGCAGTTATAGTTACTGTATAAAATTATGGAACATAAGTGGAAAATGCAGTCTACTAATCTATCAAATAACTAGTGAGTGTTTCTATCTGAGTACTTTTTGAGAGGTATTCGAGACGTTGCATGTTAACGTTATTGGTTTTACTTTTCTATTCCTTTTAACAGGAGTGTTATTAAAGGGACAATGAAAATTAAAGTATTGAAATAGGGAATGTGCACAGAGTATTTTGTGTTAAACATAATTTATTTACTTTCCGGATTCACTTTATCCTGGGCCATTGCGCAGTGGTGCTCCGGTTTCTGGCTACGGAGTGTGTCCAGGTTCAATCCATGGGGGTGAGAATTTTGAGCCTCGGTATAAGAAAGGCACCGTGAGGAAACTGAGGAACTGTAGTAAGTAGCGTTCCTGGTCACAAAACTCAAGATTCCACCTGGGGGATGTATGATGATGCTGGATACTTAGATAGATATGAGTACCAGGGTGATCCAGATTTAAACACATTTTCCACTCCATCCTCCCCAAAGCGTCCAAAGTGTTCTCAGTTTGCTTTGGAAATTAGTACTACTAAGTTCCTCTGCTTAGAAAGTTAACTTAAAGGACATGTAGCCAGACCTAGGTCTCTAGCTAGAGTCAGTTGACCTCTAGTTTGCCGTAGTAACTAGTTAACCCTTTCTTGACCACTACTAGAATTAAGTCTTTTTTGGTATATATTTTTTTTAATTTGACATTGGTATGGAGTAGTTTAAATATAGTATATGATATTTTGTTGAAAAAATTAATACTTAATAAAAAAAAATTACCGGGACTTGAAAGTCCCGTTGGGCAATAAAGATGCCTTGGTTTCACCATACAAACATTTGCATAGCATTTCTGGCCGAACAAAAAGCTACTACAAAGCCATTATACATACTACAGTATTTGAATACCAAGAGAACATCTAAGATTTAAAGAAATAAAGTCACCAGACTACCATCTTATTTCTTTATTGGCTAATGTTGAAAAAAATAAACCTCTACACAAATTTTATACACTGGGCACTTTTTTGTCTTCGAAGTGTCAACATCATGATACATTATAAAACAGTTTTTCTTCTCATTACAGCATAGATGAACGTTACACATCATGCAAATAGAATAAGGCCGAGATTCTATCTTTTGTAAGCTGCAAACCTGACACCTTCCACGACTTTGTGTAAAAACTGGCCAGTGACGACCCCTATTCCCCAATCTTACATCAGCTGGTACAGAGTAGGCACCCTTTCCTCTTTTAGGCTGTGACTCTTTGGGACTTGTGGATTGTGGGCAGGATCTTTTCCTTGGCAGTTTTGTTTTAGAAATCAGTCCTTGAGCAACAGCTCTTCTGAATTCCAACACAGTCATTTTTTCAAATAATTGATTATTGATAATGTATGCATTCACAAAGGCAATATCAATTATCCCCCAAAACAATCTGTGCCACCACTTCTTCGATTTCCTATTGACACAGTAAAGGGCATGCAATTGATCAGCTTTATCAACTCCCCCCATATTTGCATTATAGTCTTTCACAATAGTTGGACATTTTACTTCAATTTTAGTGCCATCAGGTTTCTTTCTGTGTACTATAGTTTCTTCTGTGCCATGATAGTTGGATGCTAGCAATACAGACTTATTGTCTATCCACTTGAAGAAACTTATACCAATGTTTGATATCCGATAATCATAATCACCCCTTGACAAAGAGTTGTCAGGCACGCAGACAGGTAGCCCTTTACGATTGGCACGAATTGTACCACAGGCCAAGACATTCTCTATTTTGAGTCGTTCAAGCAAAGCAATGGATGTGAAATAATTATCAAAATACAGAATGAATCCTTTTCCCCACAATGGTTTAGAAAGTTGTAAAATAACTCGTTCTCCCAGACCATATTCAGCTAACCCTTCACCAACTAACTCATCCTTGCCCTGATATACTGAGAATTTTGAAATAAACTCCTTTTGGACTGCTAAACATAACAATTTGTACCCTCGTTTGATGGGCTTCATAGGATTATACTGTTTGAGAGTACTGCGCCCTTTGAATAAAATCATTGATTTGTCAATGCTTAGGGACCTAGTTACATTGTAGGTTGAAGCATACTGTTCATTAGTAATATCAATGAGACGACAAATTTTGTATAATTTATCTTTGCAGTCCTTTGGTCTAGCTAAGTTATCATTTACATGTAAATTACTGAGAAATTCCTCAAACCGTCTCCTTGTCATTGCATTGACAAAAGCGTGCTACACGAAATGCTTGCAAAGCATACGCTAGTCTGCTATGAGGTACTGCCAATGTAACCAATGTCCACAGTACACTAAACGCCATCGGGACTTCTAAGTCCCACGCAGAAATTTGCATATTGTTCTTTTATAGGATTCATAACATTGCGTAATTATATAAATACATGTTCAAAAATATGTGATCTTGAAGCCACATGTCATAAAAATAAATTATATCTTCACAGAATTCAAAGAAAACCAAATGAATTGGTAGCATTTTTGTTCATGTCCATCTATGAACCAGGTGAAAAGGAACTGAACTTTACTGACATCTGTCGCCTGACAGCAAAACTACAATAGATTTGAACGAAGTGCAGAAGTTGGACGCACAAGTCCCGATAGTCAGATGCTAACAAAATGCTGCCAATGTGTTGTTAGCGAGCTTTTTTATAGACGGGACTGGAAAGTCCCAATGGTCAAGAAAGGGTTAAGATGGAGAAAATGAGCACCGTCGCCGTAAGAAGTACCCTCACAGTGACTAACTCCAGAAATCTCATTAGGGAGCTTCTGGTTGCTCATTTTCTCCTTTCCTCTCCATGCCCTTTCACTCTCAGCCTCTATCCTACTTGCTCATGTTCTCTCCTTATGCCGTCCTCATGTGCACCGTGCAGGGTGGCTCGAATAGATACTGAGCACTAGGTTGGGTGGCCTGCTCCCCGGTCACTGCAGGAGCTTTTATTGCGATGAACTGGAAACACAAAGATGTTCAAAACAAGATTCATCCTGTTCATATGGGAGAGCTTTGCAGGTGACATGAACATTTACAATGAGAACTTCTTTCGCGGCATTTACAGCAGGATTTTTCTGTAGCATGTGTAGTAGGTGATTTGACTCATGCAGTCGACCACGATTACATCTTCTTCTTCTAATTCACTGAAACCATTCCAATCTGTTAACTGGGAGCCATTGTCTTCAGTACTGGTACTTGTCTACCATTATTTTGAAAAATTTCAAACACTAGCCAGTATCAATATTATTATTTTTATATCATGGCCACCTCATAATGACAGAGTGAACAGCTAATCACAATAATGGAGCCCATTAATTACATAGTTGCTAAGCTACAGCATGTGTCCGCCTAGAAACTGTGCTCCAGATGCACATTAATATACTTCTAAAGGACATACAGCCTCTCCATAGGTACGCACCTAACCTACTGCTCAATATCATACGAGCCACTCAGTAATTGCCTTATGTCTCAAATTCATATGAGATAACATACTAATGGTGGTCTATCATGCTGTTGGGCATCATCGTGAAACTATCAGGTCAAGCAATACAATCTAATTTCTCTTTCACACTCGACGTGTGTATGATGGTGTTGGCAGAGTATAATCAGATTGAAAATACATTCAAATGTATAACATTGTGTTAAATATTTCAGCAGGTATAAAGAGCAATGAACTGTATAGGTGTCCGATGTCAAAATGTGTCTCTTAAAATTTGTTTTAAAATAATTTACCCCAGTGAGAGCTATGACGTTCCAGTTGTATGCACGCTTTTAAGCTGTTATGGGATGCAGAGTCTTAAGCTAGTGGTATAGTTCTAGTCCGATTCAAACCAATGTCACAGACTACCTCTGTGTATAAAGTTCACTTAATTCAACAAAACCTCTGTAACCTTGGTTGCTTTCCAATCTCTCGTGGAACAATTAATTACCTTCCACTATTGATGGTTTTGTTTTTAGAACTTTGAAACTTTTAGCAAAGTGTTAGTGATATGGAATGGATCACCCTTTTGCAATTCGAGAAAGTGTGAATAACAGGCTAAAAGCTTCCACAGTATTGAAATTCAACACTTCCATTAGATAAAAGCTACATGGATTAATTTTCCAGTGATAAATACTTAATTCCACTTTACTGATATATATTGTTTTTCTTTTTCCACACCTCACATTGGCAGTAATTTCCAAAAACCTGAAATGCTCTATTGAAATTAACTTTCGTTGATGCGAGGAAAAAAAGTATTTTCTATAAGCACCGTTAAAAGTTTGAACAACTTATTTATGAGGACATTTAAATTGAGTCAAGAATAAAATTATTAGTGGAAATTATTTATTTTAGATACAACTTAATTTTTAGTATACTAACAGAAGTCGCATCTCTATTCAAGTTATTGTGTTAAATGCACACTAGGTTTCTGACGAGAAAAGGTCTTCGGGTGTCCTGGTCTGTGGAGGGAAAGGTGCGATGGTACAGCCGGCTCCGAATGTTTTCCGATGGACGTGAGGGAGTACGGGAAAGAAACGAAAAAGTTTTTTATGAACTAGTTGCACCTAGTACGCCCGGCCCAGCGATGGCGTCACCAGAGTTACTTTTGTGTGTTCCTCTGATGTGTGGTCAGTGGGAAGCAAACAAGCGGCTAAATAATCAGTTTTATTTATCCAAAAAAATCAAATCAGCACATTCTTTTCTGCACGTATTTCAACAAGCAACATTGCCTTTTTGTAGTAGGATTAACGGCATTTAAGAAATGGGCTTAAACAATTCCTTAAAGAAAGATAATGCATATGATGTATAATAATAATAATAATAATAATAATAATAATAATAATAATAATAATAATAATAATAATAATAATAATAATAATAATAATAATAATAATAATAATAATAATAATAATAATAATAATAATAATAATAATAATAATAATAATAATAATAATAATAATAATAATAATAATAATAATAATAATAATAATAATAATAATAATAATAATAATAATAATAATAATAATAATAATAATAATAATAATAATAATAATAATAATAATAATAATAATAATAATAATAATAATAATAATAATAATAATAATAATAATAATAATAATAATAATAATAATAATAATAATAATAATAATAATAATAATAATAATAATAATAATAATAATAATAATAATAATAATAATAATAGTAATAGTAATAGTAATAGTAATAGTAATAGTAATAGTAATAACGATAACGATAACGATAACGATAACGATAACGATAAGGATAAGGATAAGGATAATGATAATGATAATGATAATGATAATGATAATGATAATGATAATGATAATGATAATGATAATGATAATGATAATGATAATGATAATGATAATGATAATGATAATGATAATGATAATGATAATGATAATGATAATGATAATGATAATGATAATGATAATGATAATGATAATGATAATGATAATGATAATGATAATGATAATGATAATGATAATGATAATGATAATGATAATGATAATGATAATGATAATGATAATGATAATGATAATGATAATGATAATGATAATGATAATGATAATGATAATGATAATGATAATGATAATGATAATGATAATGATAATGATAATGATAATAATAATAATAATAATAATAATAATAATAATAATAATAATAATAATAATAATAATAATAATAATAATAATAATAATAATAATAATAATAATAATAATAATAATAACGATAACGATAACGATAACGATAATGACAATGACAATGACTTTCACGATGACATTGACGATGACATTGACGATGACATTGACGATGACGAAGACGATGACATTGACGATGACGAAGACGATGACATTGACGATGACGAAGACGATGACATTGACGATGGCGATGACGACGATGACGATGATGATGGTGATGATCATAATTATAATAATGATAATCATAATCATGACGATGATGATAATCATGATGATGATA
Organism: Tenodera sinensis; assembly: GCA_030765045.1. Classification (NCBI taxonomy): domain Eukaryota; kingdom Metazoa; phylum Arthropoda; class Insecta; order Mantodea; family Mantidae; genus Tenodera; species Tenodera sinensis. The sequence goes on along the minus strand of CM060962.1, from coordinate 27,588,563 downwards.
ATAATAGATAAACCAATTCAGAATTAAAGGGTGAGAGGTAGGAAGGCTGCAGGGATGAAGCTACTCTGTAACCTATACAGGTTGATGCCTCATAGTTTTTTGAAGCATGCTCTTTTACGATTTGCCGTAGTTCTATTGCTTGTGTTACGCTAAACCGTCATTTTCCTTTGAAGTTCCGCTTTCCTGCTATTTCCGCCAAACTACCATTCAATGTTCTAAGCTTCGATATGAAGTTTGAGGTCAAATACACCATTTCATGTTCGCTGAATAAAAATATTGGAAATTTTACAGCGCTCATGCGTTAAAACTATTTAAGTGTTTTAAATTAATTGCATTATAGTGATATAGAGTGATTCATTATAATGCCGAATATTTAGTTTCCATCGTTGTTGTGAGTTCTTGCTGGCTTTATAACGTTAATGTTGTTTTCTTTACATTGAGATTACTTTCTTACGATCAAGTGTAAGAGAAATGTTGGAATGTTATTCTCTTTGTACTTACAAACACCTTACGCCCCTCACGCTTGTAGATAACTATGAGCTGGCAAGTCGACCTTTGAGACCACTAACAGATAAGCCATCCTGGCTTCCTCCCGCGGCTGGGAACACTTGACTGGCAACGCATTGGGAGCCGTCTGTACCACGTGGTAGCTCACGATAGTGTCATAAATATAGCTACTATCTTCATTAAACACATCGTGCAACACTAGTGTCCTAGCATTGCTAGCACAAAGGCCTACATTCATATGTTGAAAGTCTAACCGTAATCTTTCTCTGATAACTTTGGAGTTATTGATGTCTATGCATTCCTTACAGACACTTTCTCGTGGGAGTGGATACTTCTTTTAATCTCTTTGTTTTACTGTACTTCTCCCTCGCGCCAGCGCGTACACACACACACACACACACACACACACACACACACACACACACACACACACACACACACACACACACACACACACACACACACACACACACACACACACACAGACACACTCTCTCTTTTCCAATAATCTATCTGTCACTCTCCGTCCCCGCTATATCCCGCCTAGTCTCACCTCCCTTCCATTATCCTCACACCTCCTCTCCTGTCCTCCCTGTGCACGCACATGACAACTGAGTTTTTAATAAACCGTTTTATTACACTTTTGTAGCTCAACAAATCTGTTTAACTATCTGTTAAAACTAAAACCACAATAACAAAACACAAAATTGTGCCTATTTTCACTACTTGTTACGGCACAGGAACGAGCTATCTTCACAAATATTAGTAACCAAAAAATTGAAATGAGATTCAAATATTAGTCTTTGTGAACTTTAGTACACAGCAAAACCTGTCAGATTCATTATAATTATCGTCTTAGTTATGTGACGCTTCTCAAAAGTCTGAACAATTGGCAATGTAATTATATACCCTTAAGAACTTATAATTGTGATATAAGGCATGGTACACAAGTTTCACACAAACGTCTTCACATTTTGTTTGATTTCTAGCTATAGCATTATGCATACTAGTGTTTATTGGTTATTAAACCAACATGGAAAAATAGCAGAAAACTTGGGGCGACAGATTTATTATTCGTATAGACAAACAGCTTTCAATTTCCATGTACGTATTTTAGTAGCTTCTGCAAGAAAGTCGAATTTTGCACCAAAAGTTAACTAACTTTTTCTCCCCGTTTCTGAGCATTTTACAGAATTAATACATTTGGCAATCTAACTTGAGAAATAAAACTAGCGCTTAATAGTGATGGGCTTAAGGGTATCAGTCCCTGAATATGGTCAAAATGATGGAAAATTACCAATTAGACGTTTAAAATTAGCAATAAGTCCGATTCGATAGGAATTTTTTGAGTAAACATTTTTGTTATTGGAAAGAAAGTGAGAGTATTAATTGCTGATTTACATAATCCTGAGTGGAGCGCGTGGTTACACATTTCAGGATTTTTTCAGGTATCTTACATTTTCTCTAATAGTTCAGAAGTGTCATTTTTATTTTGATTGCAAAATATGTTAATCGGTGTATAGGTTACGTACGATAAGTAACACGGTACGTATTTTAAAAACCACATACGAAAAATATGTGCAGTATTTAGGGATACATTTTCCGGTGCATCTTTTTGGTAATACAGGCATTTTGAGCATTTAAAGTGCTCCTTATCATGCAATCTTTAGCTTATCAGAGATAAACTTTGAACATAGTTTTCACGATGCTTTCTTACTAAAATTTGTTGTCCATTTATATAAGAAAAATGTGGTACGCAATCAAACCCATCCATTTTTGACAAGTGTATGCTTTCAGCAGATCACAATAGAAATATTCCAAAAACCAATTGATTTAACATACATCTAGTTTTTAAAAAACTTGTCCTTTAGCTCAATAATATATATATGAAACGTTTTTCAATATCATAAAAATCGCACCGTAAGAAGCGTTTTTTGTAAAGTCTGTAATTATTGTTTTAAAACGCATGTTACAGGAAGAACTTGACATATAGGTATATGAAGCAAATGTGACAGCCACATTTCTTTATGCTGACATATAATGTCGTAAAAGTATCTATAACCCAGTAGAATACTTGGGGTAATTGGAAAATTAACAGATCGATTCTCTTAAAAAGCGAAACATTGTACAGATGCAAAATAATCTCTTTTGTCATTTTAAGTCCCTTTATTCTTTAAATAACTTTATCTCTTGAAAATTACTGCAATTTGTTTGACACTTTTTCTTTAGTCCTACCAACTTTTACCTCTGGGAAGTTTTAATTAGTGCAGAAGGGTTTTGTTCTGAAGAGGCGTCCCAAATCGACGAAGAAAAATTGATGGACATCCCTGACGTATTAATCCACCTGAAATGATAAATGAGTTCCTCTTAGGACTTGGAGAAATTGTGATGCTATAACGAAGAGGCCAAGAAAAAAATAACTTCAGCATCTAAAGTTCAAATAATGCTGAAGCTATAATGGTGATCGTTCTACTTTCACCATAATAAGTGATTTACTCTGTTTTCAGACTGGAGGTAAAGGTAAAGATAAATACTACGGGCCCCGCAACCCCATGTAGGTCATCCGACGCTTTGTGCTTCTGCCGTGATGGATAAGGGGAGAGACCCGAAGGGTGACCAGATCCTAATGACGACGGGGTGCATACACACACACGCACGCACGAACGCACGCACGCGCGCACACACACCCACACCCCCACACCCCCCACACCCCCCCCCCCACACACACACACACACCCACACCCACACACACACATACACGCGGCCTTTTTTCTAAAAACGCTTTTTTGGATTCAGGGGGCCTCAAAAAATATATTTCCTGTGAAATCCCGACATCGAATTTTTGGATGAATACAATACTTCCTCTACTTACGTAGTAGAGAAAACAAAAACGAAAGAAAGGAAAGGCTTCTTAGAAAAACGTCTTTGTGTGTGATCAATACCAAACTTATTACACACACATAAGTGTGTGTGTGTGTGTGTGTGTGTGTGTGTGTGTGTGTGTGTGTGTGTGTATCAAAATAATCGATAGTGGGTGGAGAAATTCATGAGAATATAAGGCGTTAGATTTGCTTCCGGCCAACTTAACGTTCAGATGTTAAATGTATTATAATTTATCAGTCGCGTTACATGTAATCACACTTCCTTATCCCGGACACCAGGACATTTGCACAATAACACTGTACAAATTCCTCAGGGGCGCATGAAAATAGCTCGTAGAAAATAATATTGTAGCTATATTTGTTGTTTCCATCCCAAATTTATTCCCTAACCTCTGGGAAACAGCTTCTGCAAGCTGTTTACGGTCCCTGAGTGTATATAGAGATAGCACATCTGACGTCTACAAAAATGTCTTCGCTTTTCCTGTACAGTCTACCTCCCTCAATACATTAGCAGACTACCACTATATCACATCTCTTGGTTAAGGCCGACTGCCTGCTCCCAATTTCTGGAGACAAGATGCTATTACGAAGACATGAAAATATTTCGTAAACCTAAGGTTCATTGAGAATGAACTGCCTTCAAATTTTTCTGACAATACTGTAACGACTCTTTGCCCTGTTGGAATGCTTCGTTTTTACTGCAGAGTCAGGTATATTATTATCTGGTTGTTTTGACAATGAAATTCCCAGAATGTGCGATCCATTTTTTACCGTCTCCAATATCTCCCTTGATGAATATGCTGCTGGCTGCTACAGTAATGGCCTAAGTGATCCTTCTCTAAAGGTATGCGTGGGTGAGTATAGGAACAGACAACGCCAGTTATGCTGGTTTATAAATTGAAAGGAGGCTAATAAATAAGCTGTTTGAAATGAGCTGCGGACTGCTCGAGAATGAAAAAAAAATTTTTTTTAAACCTTAGCCCTAGAAACTATAACTACTGAAGTGTTAAATTCACTAACATCTAAGGCAGGAGTGTCAAACAGCACTCACCAGGCGTGAAAATTTTTTCCCTATTTTCCCTCCCTCCGTGATGATCAAATCGGAAAACGGGAAAAACAAAGCGAAAACCGGTTCTACTAGTGCGTGCTACTGCAGTTAAGGAGGGGTAGAGCCCTCTCTTCACACCCTCGGAGTGACGTTTGACATGCCTGATCTAAGGTATCAATAAATTTACGGTCTAAAATAAAATTTCGCGTAATAACAATAAGAAGCAAAGTTGCCGCGAATCACTGAAATACTAAACGGCGAATCCCTTTGCGGCTACCGCCAAGTATGTGATAACGCGAACGCTACTAACTGCCAATATTCGATCATAATAAAACTAGTTTGTCACATGTAAAGGGCGTTAAGACACTACGTTAGAAGTACACGCTCCTACTTCGTGACTACCCCACCAAAATTCCTAGGTTACACGCTTGCTCCTTAGTCGCATCTGAAATACAAATTTTACTCTATCACTTGATACATCCTCAGAAATATATTCCTTTCTAATTTTCAGAACCAGCAAACGTGCTTTACATGGACGTTCTACTTCTGAAAACACTAAGTTCTAATTTCCTAAACCTTGAGCTAATGGCTTACCTGTGATTGAGTCTCCCGGAACTCCTAATTGCCGTAGCTACTCTGACTTATAACTATTTGCATATTTCTGCAAACTTTCAAACCTGGCATAGGTACCGAAACAAGGTATAAAAGCAGTTAGTAATAGCTATATGCCAATCAAACATACCACATCAGACCTTTGTACCATTACACTAAAATGAGGTCCCTTAGAATAAAATCAATCGGTCGTTTATTTCTGTTGATAGGTCAAACTATGCAAGGAAAATATTGGATTTGCTTCGTTGTCACCAAAATCACTCATAAAGATTTTATTAAACATTTTATTAAACATAGGTTGGTAAATTACAAGCCCACAAAAGGCGAAAACCTAGTTCCATTTGTTTATTTCCGTGGTTATTTTTTGACATTTCCATAACCACCCAATACAACATTCATAGTTTTGCATAGATTCAACCCTGCTTCTTGGATAACTAATCGCCGAACAAGTCGCTCAAACAGGCGAAGATATGTGGCGTAGGCACAAGGGAATAAGGAGGTTGATGGAAATAGGTGGAGGGAAAAAATATTAGTTTTTGTATATAAAGTAAAAGTTCCGTCAATTAAACCTGTATTGTAATGAATATTATGAACTGCTGCTTTTGCAGTACTGGGGCTATGGATAAACTAAATTATGCTGATACAATAATTGTATCAATTAATTATTATGTCCCTCAGTGTATTATAATTAACACCTCAGAAACACTATTGACAATTTGCGAATAATTACTACAACAGTATCACCTACCTAGTTGATACTTGGTTGAAGAATACAAAAACAATGTAATAAAAGAAAACTAAAACCTCACAACGGTAAAGCAATATGCACCACTCAAAGTTCAATAGAATGGCGTGCGGGAGCCGGTGGCTTTAATTTGATTAGTACTGAATCATATTTGAAGTTGGTAAGACTGTTATGCTTTTATTTAGTTCATTCAAACAGTGTAATTTCAGTTCAGTGACAGCATCATGCTTTGCAGTAAATATTTATTATAAAGAGAATAATTCTTATACAGCTGCACGGCGAGATTTTGGCATGATTTTCAACTTGGGCATAATGAATCTGTACTATCAGTCCGCGCTGTGATGACGTAAGTTATGAAATTAGAATCAGCAGATCTTGTCTTGAACAAGAGGCATCCAGGACCAAGAAGAACTGTATGAACGCCAGAGGCCCTTAAAGCAGTCAATGCCACCATTGTCAAAGTCCACAGTGCTCTGCACAGGAACATGCTAATTGTATGGGCTTATCTCTCCGCACTTTAGGCAGAATACTACTTTCGGGTCACAAATTGCATCTGTAAACGTTTCAGACCATCCAACAATATGCAAGCGGGTGGTGTCAATAGAAGATGATTATTTTTAACAGCTTTTAGCAAAATACTAAGAAGACGAGATGCTCCTAAGTAACGAGTGAATGTTGACGAAGAGCATTTCCATTTAAGTGGTTAAGTAAATAAAAATAAGCTGTCGTTGCTCGACTGCAGAGAATCTCCGCCTGCAACAGTTGCAACTATTGAGCAATAAAAAGGTTACTGTGTGGTGCACTGTGTCAGCCAACGGGATAATTGGTCAATATTTTTATGAAGATAAGGCCAGTTGCAGCAGTTACTGTGAGTTCCCAACGATTCGTCAGTATGGTTGAAATGTTTCTAATCAAGAAAACTGTTAATCATTCTGTTAACGATTCCACTTGGCTTCACCAGGACGGATCCACAAGGATACCCATCTCTGTACTATGGCAGTTCTTTTGAGAATGTTATCTTGAAGAGCGGCAACAGTCCTGTCGTCACCTGATCTTTCAATGTGTGATTTTTTCGCCATGTTTTAATCGAGAGGGTGTGCTAGTTGTTCTAAAACATTAATGAACTAAAGGTTTAGATTAGTGACCTCATTGCAACTGTCACCATTGAGAATTTGTGCAGAGCTGCGTCAAACTTATGTTCATGACTGCAGGAATGTGTACGCAGAAAAGCGTGTCATTTAACGATGTTAGCTTCAAGAAATCGCTCCTGTCACTTCTGAGTAATAAATGGCAAAGTTTCAACTTCCAGATGAACATGCATACACTATGTAGTACTCAACTGAGGTTGCATTACCGCCTTATGAAAATTGTCAGTTCCTGCGAGCCATTCTCTGTTATGCAAGTAAAAATATTATTTCAAATAAACTTACTCAAGGAGCGTAAATCATATATCCTGGCTTCAGGAAAAGTATCTTTAAGTACTGAACTCTCCCCTGACATAACAGCAAGATTGACACCTAGCGCAACAGCCCTTCGTGGGCCTTGGCTTACCATCTGGCCACTGCGTCTCCTACCTCCCACTACAGGCGTCATGTTTGCGGTGCAGAACTAGAGGGTGGGACGTGGTGCAGCGCCCCGATTCTTCCCGGCCAGTTATGTGGCCTTCGCGACCTGGAATCGCTACTTCTTTATTCAAGTAGCTCCTCAATTGGCCCCACGGGACCTAACGAGGCTGAGTGCACCCCGTGCCAGGCTTCCCAGCGGGGGGAAAATCCCCATGCTGGTACCTGGGATCGGGCCAGAGTCAAGCGAATTACCAACTGCGCTACGGAGGCAGTCAACAGCAACATTGCTGTGAATATTCTTAATCCTTTTGTTTCTCAGGAATCTTTTTTCCACCTTATAGCCGAATGTTATTCAACCTGTGACACTTCATGTAAGAATGGTTATAGCCATTGCTTTCATTTTGAACAATTCCTTATTCAGAATGTTGGTAAATAATTACTATGAAGACCTTTCCTCAACCTTAGACATGCAATGTTTTAATGGATACCAACTAGACAATAAATCTTGTCTTCAGAAACAATGTGCAGTGTGTCTAAGAACAAAAATAGGTTTACGAACGGACAAACCTATGGAAATTCTGGACATTATCAACCAGTTCTGTTATATGGATTTTATAAACGGACGAAGGAGAGGTTCCCTTATCAGAAGAAAGTCCATTGGTTTACTATGATCAATTGAGAAATAGTCGACTTCCAGAATTATTGGCCATAAGAACACATATTCACACTGCACTTGTGTATGCCGTCTAAACTCAGAGTCAATATTCTAGTTGAAGATGCCGAGTGCTGTCATGGGCGAAACAATGGGTAAACCATGTCCTTCAAGTCTGGAATCTACTATTTATTGTATTTGGGTAGTTAATCACCCAGACTGGAAGGTTGGTTAGCCTGACAATCTGACCAGTAGAGTTCCAAATACTCGTGCCTTACCGGCCACACATGACGCCATTGTCCAAGTTCGCCTTTGTAGCCAGTCTTCACTTTAGCAACCACTAGCCGGAGGCTTGCAGGACTTCAGCAACCGCTTTATCGCACTTGTAGGGTGGCTGGGACTCCACTGACGTTATCTCCTGTATAAATTAACAGTGTCTTTCAATAGACTCAATCTATGCCTGACAGTTGGTTAACATTGTTAGCCACGGAGCTACAGCCTTTTCTCATCCTGTTGGCTTCGCCCGGTCATTGTGGTACCTAATTGGGAAAGAACATTATTGATAACGTTATAGTGCTCCTTCTGTAGGTTTAATCCTTATTAGAAATGTTCCACTGAAAAATGCATTATGATGTTTAAAGTAAATATTCTATCATATACATACATTTCTCCATTATACATCGTAGTTCGCAGTTAATTTTGTTTTGATTGGGAGAAGTTGCCAAAAGTAGCGCTTAAGGTTAAGCTGAAAAAGCGCCTAACCCCTAGATGCTCCACTTGATATTATTACTAACACTCACCTTCTCTTTATCTCCCTCAGTCCAGATATATGCCTGAAATATTAAACTTTCCGCACATAATGGATGAAAATGCAGTTCTGAAAAACAGTTCGATGTAACTTTGTATTTATTTTGCAGCATTTTGTCAAAAAGAGGCGTCCTTTTAAAAGGACCAAAGGAACATGGGCATATATTGTAACAGTACTTGAAATAAAATCCTTTAGTCTTTTGTATGGCCGCTAGGAAAACATGCTACATGAAGCGCAATATTACAGTTTTGGCATTTAGTAGGAACTTTTTATGACAAAGATTTGTTTTTCTTAAGTTATTATGAGGTGATTAACTCTATTATATCTTGAATCAACATTATCCAAACTAGATGGTCTGCTCCGCTTCCTATTGTAACCTTTACAGTAATTGCTTTCCAGTAGTCATTGTAACCCTGCGACAAAATGAGAGTTGGTCTGGTCTTCCACTGTTGTATCGATGTAACTGCCAAGCATTTTGCATATCAACATCGATAGAGTGAGTTATCAGTGGCATTTTCTGTGGTATCTTGTGCTTGGGGCCATGTTATCTTCTTCCTCAGAATCTTCATCTGACAAGTCAGGAGTTGTTGCATTCGCGGGTGGCATTATAGCTATTTCTAAGTTTTTATCGCTTGCACATCCTCCTCAACAATACTGAGCATTTTATCAAGTACTAAACTCCTCTGAAAGAGAATTACATAATTATAATTTTCTGTACTACTGAAATAGTGATGAAATATTTGTGAATATGCCTATTGTCCTTTTAAAAGGACACCATAAAATATTTTATGAAGGTAACAAAACTATTGAAACTGCAACCTTTCTTTTACTTTTAAAAGATAAACCCATACCTTTGGTAATTAACATTATAATATAGCTCATTATTTCAAGATAAACTACTGTCTATTCACGACCTCATGGTCTAAGGGTAATGAGCGGCAGGGGAGAGACATTTCAAGGAGTGTAACCTTCGTTTTGTAACATCCGCGTAGTCGTTGTTCTACTGGTTATGTTGCCAACTTACCTCCAATATTATTCGCGCTATGTTTACTCGCTGCCAGTTTCTCTTAATTTCAGTTGCACAATCGTACTTGTCACTAATTTTGTGTCGGAAGTAATGGTAAAAGTAATGTAGAAGCAGATAATCCTCCACATAGGAGTGCTGCGAAATCTGCTATGATATTGTGGTTGTGGAACAAAGGGGTTCAGGGTGACAGTTCTATGCGTACAACAGACCGTTATAGGATGCCTAAATCAGACAAACCTAAAGAGTCTCTTAAAGGTACCACTACTCTTCTATTACTTTCATTACCTGTACTTGCAGCAACAATTACTATACTATTAACTGACCGAAATTTTAATACTTAATTCTTTGATCCTGCAGGAGGGAACGAGAAGTTGCTAGACTGAATTCTTCCTCAATTCTTATAACGTTATTATTGGTTATTTTGGTTTTATTGGGCCACACTGTGGTTTACTTACTCCCATACATGTGTGACCTCAATTCCATAGGACTAGTTTGGGCCAAGGTAAAATGAACACTTAAGAAATGCAACACCTAGCTTATTCTTACAGGAATTGCACGATATAACGCTCGAAGATATATCACGTAACACCGAAACAGATTGGCAGTGTTTGTTAAAAATATAGGAGTGGCAGTGAGGAAAAGACGGAGTAGTTGAACACATTGTTTATGGTTTATAAGCTAAATATACTGCATGAACTGAAAATAACATTTAAATTGTGCTATTTTGAGCAATTTATTTGCTTTAATCTGACGTGAATACACGTTCCAAGGTTGGCAACAGTATCGTAAACGCGATTAGGAGCAGAACTGCTGCTCTCGATATCATTGTTTGTCAGGAATTGTTTACTGATGTAGTGGCTGCTGCATTCCTGCCAGGGACCTTCAGCTGCTGAACAAACTGCATATAAAACTTACCCCTCAAAACGCATGACGTTGCAGAAAGTTGTGTTGGAAATAAGATCAACAAACAGATGGATTACTCGCCTCAACAATTACTTCCAAGAATGCAAAACTCCAGCAAATCACAGCTTGTTAATGTTTAGCTGAGGTTACCGGTGTGTCACTTGTTTGCAAAAATAGCACCCACAGTACTAATTAATAAAATTTAACAATGTGACCACTGCCCTTGTAGAAGGACAATAGGCAGATCTGGGTGAATGGGCGTTGGTACACTCTTACGAACTTTACAACCCTATTGTACTAAATTTCAACAGTGTAATTAACAGATGGTTGCATAATATCGTAATTAACTGTAGTATTAATAATACTGTCTACCGACGCATTCTCTCACAATGTAATCCTATTCAGAGTTAGTAATTAACGCTGATTCAGGTAATTTGTCGAACTGGCTGCAGTGCTTTAGAGTGGATTCTTTATCCGAAGCTGTGCATACATGTCGGTCGCCATACGCCCACAGCCCGTAGCCCGGAGGAATAGCACTATATTGGAGAGCGGCCAATACGGGTGCAGGGAATGTGGGAACATTGAAGACGTCCAATTGGTGTGGGGAAGACGACTGCACCAGGTGCACCGATGACTATGTATCATTCTTTGCTATGATTTACACCAGCCACACCCTCTGCGCCATTGCTTCATATCCTCACTTCTGTTACCACAGCTTGCTAGTAAATGTCAGCTTCAGAATGGTCAATTCGTGGCCAGAATCAAATATATGCTATACATACAAGGATTGTAACCCAACCCTTTCTCTTAAAGTTTTATTTTGGACAAATTCGTTGTTTACGATGTATAATTGACTATCTTAAACCCCAAAATCATAGTAGAAGTAGGTAGGTAGGTAGATAGAGCGGAAAAAATTAAAGACTGTTGTTGTTGTAGTGATTAACGCCCGCTTTTACTACTACGGCACCACTGATGATACATGAAGATGGAGCACCGGTGGAATGAGATGGTGGGGGAAACCGGAGTACCCGGAGAAAACCCGCCCTGACGCCGCTTCGTCAACCACGAATACCACAAAATTAAAGGCGGTTCCCAAGAATTCAAAATGGGTGGCATTACACTAAAGTAATTCAACCTTACACAATCATAATTACTAGTTTTAAGACAATCAGTAAATCCCGATTTGTGATCCCTGGGAAGTGACATATTTCAGAAGCTCAAAATATCACTCCCAGTGTCCCAAAATGTGCAAAAGTGTTCACTGTGATATTCTCTGAAGCAAAGTAGTGCTAATAGAAATAATACTTTTTTAAAACATATTTTCCATGAAAAAACTTTGAGCACTTTAAAATAGTAATAATAATAATAATAATAATAATAATAATAATAATAATAATAATAATAATAATAATAATAATAATAATAATAATAATAATAATAATAATAATAATAATAATAATAATAATAATAATAATAATAATAATAATAATAATAATAATAATAATAATAATAATAATAATAATAATAATAATAATAACAACAACAACAACAACAATAATAATAATAATAATAATAATAATAATAATAATAATAATAATAATAATAATAATAATAATAATAATAATAATAATAATAATAATAATAATAATAATAATGAAGTTTATTCAAACAATCAAACCGTAGAATCTTTAGAATCTTTTGTAACAAAAAGTTTAGGTATGTAAAGCTGTAACCTCTCTGATGTAGTGTTTTGCATAAAACCAGGTCTGCTCTATTCTACTTCTTGATGGAAGTGGGCAGTACTTCGTTAAAAAGAACTAAGTGTAGGTTTTCTTGAAAACTTCATGTTGCTCTGGAGGTAGACAATGGTTGTTTGTTATATGCGTAAATGCATAAATAAATATAGCATTTTCCATCTGACAATGGAAAGGTAGGTCTTTTCTTGCAGTACAAATCTGTGTGAGTCTCAGAATTAATTGTTAACTTCCACTACTATCATTACCAGAATTCAGTTTTCAGTAAGTGCTAAGCGTATACAAGACCATAACATAAAGATTCGAAGAGGTGTCCAAAATATCACTTAAAGGAAAAGGTTACGTTTACGAGGGTGGCAATCGATTTTAATGAGTATTCGTGGAAAATAATGAGCATTTTCATATATTCAATGGCAAGAGTGCACTAAGAATATAATATTTTAATTATGTTCTCAAATATACGATTTTTGGTATCAACGCACAAGTAATAAAAACGAAGTGTGTTGCGCATGTTGTATTGTACGTTAAAAGGGAGAGAAGGTTTTGCCTTAAAGTTAGGTGTTCATGGAAATCGAGGTAAGCCCATTTGCTCACACATATCTGTGGCAATTCATACTTGCAAAAGTGATCTAAAACAACATTTATGTCAATTCATCTGGACACTACCGCTCGAGTTCGAAAAATTCTGAAAGTGTCAGTTTTATAATTCTTCTTTCACACAAGCCGTACGTCACTAAGAAGTTAGTACATTACATTAGAATCGCAAAATCTCAAGTGTTGCATACATATGACTTTCTGTACTCTTGTACTAACCATTCTTACAAACTCTCATTCTTTTATCTTCTTCGTGTCAGTTGAGATAAACATCTTATTATTATTTTTCTCATAGTTACAAGGTGAATAAGGGAGTAAGCTTTGAGCTATATTCAAATCTTTTAAAACTTTCAAATTCCATTCTCTTTGCACGGCTAACATATAAACAATGAATAACGATGTTCCATTTGACGAAAGTTTATGTTTTCCAAAACTCACGCAAATAAGAAGGAATATCTCCGAAATGCTTCACTCAACAACAAAAAATATTCCAACATAAACTGTGTATTTTAGCAAGCTCTACATTTTCTGTACAGTAAGATTTGGTCTATCTCTTAGGGCTTACCAATTATGCAAAGGTCATCCAGAGTAAACAAGACTACATGGGCTATAGCCAGAAAATTGAAGATATAGATTTCATTTGACACAAACATATCTTAAACATATGGCATTTTAATCAAAACCGTTAGAGGCGTTTTTGAGAAAATCAAAATTTGCAAAAAAAAAAAAAAAGAAATTCCAACTAAGGATAGTTTAGGGTAGTGGAATTTCCTTCAAAGCGTTCGTGTCGCATCTTTAAATCCCAACTTTGGTTTATAATCGAATTTTCGTTTTTGTGTTATGCTGCCCACAGACTGACAGACAGAAAGACAGACACACACACACACACACACACACACACACACACACACACACACACACACACACACACATACACAGACACGCGCGCGCGGACTTTTTTCTAAAAATGCGGAGCGGAGAGCTGAACATTCTTGGTCCTCGATGTGGTGGACTTTTGTGCAACCACTATTAACTATGTACCTGAGCAATAGCAATTAAAAGTATCGGCAGAAACAGTTTATTTAATTCCTGCGTTTCATTAATAATGGCTCTATAGTAACACTGCACCCAATGTTTCTGAGAATACAACTTCTGTTCGTTTCACAGTGTTCAAAATGAGGTACATATTTCACATACGAGATTATATGACACTTCATGTATCAATCAATATTAAACTTCTGCCCAAGGTAGGTCTGTCACTGCGGGGATTCCGACACGTCAGCTTATAGCTTACTGTGCGTCAGATCTCGGGAGAATTGTTGAGATGATAGTACCCTACAGGCGGCCAAAACGCACCACTACGGTGGGTCATTAACCGGTGCAGGTAATTTCTTCGGCCCAACGGAGTTCCAGGTCACCACAGAGCGCCCGCTACACAGTCGGCCAGTTCCGGCTGATCAGCTAGTTCCCTGGAACGGCGGCCGACGGACCACAATGTCTCCCCGCAACCGATTACCGTATTTTTAGAGCCCAAGTACTACCGTAGCGCAGACCAGCGATCCTGCTGACTTAAAATCTGGAAGGACCGGATAGGGAGAATGAAATGAAAGGAAGTGAAAAGGGGGATGTAAGGTAAATATCCTTTCCAGCATTCGGCTGAGTGACCCGGGCGAACCCCGTAAAAAACACAAAGTCAGGAAGGTCGGCCTCAGGAATGGAACCCACGAACTCATGAATGCGGGCCTCAAACGTTATACTAATATCCCCATTTTCTTTTCAGTAATACGTACGATGTGTCTGGATATCGTGTGTTATGTGATATGCTCCTGTCTGCATCTATTTGCCCATTCACCGTTTCTTTCAGTACTTAACCAGCAACAGTTTCTTAACCAGAACCCCAATCAAATTGCCTTGTTGTTGTTGTTGTTGTTGTTGTTGTTGTTGTTGTTGTTCTTCTTCTTCTTCTTCGTGAGATTAAGGAAACATTGAAGTGATATTTTAGCCTGTTTGGTAAACAAAGGTCGACTTTTTTATTTTTATTGCAAAAAATACATTAGTAGGTAGGTTGAGGGAAGGCTGGAACAGACCCAAATGCGCAAGATGGCCGCCATGCGTAATCTAAGGATTACTAGGTGAGATGGTACTAGAAGCAGGTATTGTAGGTGTTCTAGTGATAATGGGATCAATATCTAAGACAAATAGCAGGGACACACACGTGTTTATGTACGTTTGTAATAGATGAGTATTTTGTTCGCTATATCTAATGTATACATCCTAACGCAAGAGCTTTCTAATTTGATCCAATATATTACCCACAACATAATGACACCTCGCCCCCCCTCATCGCTGCGCTAACCTAACTTAGCCCAGCTCCTACTCTTCTTACTCAGTCTTTCATAATTTAACATAACCTAAGCCTCATACTACTACTCGGGTAACCTAACCTAGCATTACTTAACCTAAGAGGAGCTTAAACCTTCCTATTTATTAATATATTTTAACCTTACCTAAGCCCCATACTTCTACTCGTCTAACCTAACCTAACCTAACCTAACCTAAACTAACCTAACCTAACCTAACCTAACCTAAGCCTCATACTACTACTCGGGTAACCTAACCTAGCATTACTTAACCTAAGAGGAGCTTAAACCTTCCTATTTATTAAGATATTTTAACCTTACCTAAGCCCCATACTTCTACTCGTCTAACCTAACCTAATCTAACCTGGCCTAGCCTAACCTAAGGTAGATCCTCTTATTATTATTTATTCTATTCTACTAACATGATACGTTTCTAGACATTCATTCTGTCCTCTTATCATCTATCCTATTCCCTCCTTTGCTTCTCTATTCTATCCTGCCATACGCTGTGCTGATCTCCCTCTAGGAATTTCATAAACATTTTGATACTATTTTGAGTCCTCTGATAGATCTTTTTTAAGCACTTTTAGTATATTCAGGCTGCTTTTACAACATATTTAAGAACTTTTCAGACTATTTTGAAGATAATACAGGTTATTTGATCGATTTTTCAGAGGTTTCATGGTATTTTGACGTTGTTTATAGACCGTTAACAGATATTTTAGTTGCTTTAGGCTGTGCAGGACGCTTTTACAAATTATTTTACACAACGGCCAGGCAATTTTGAGTGATTTAGACGCCATATTATATATTTGCAGGGTGTTTTGAGGTCCGTTTGGACTCGCTGGTAGATATTTCAGCCTGTTTCCAGATATTCTGAAGACTTTTACGTACAGTTTAAACATTTTTCAGAGTATTTTAGACGAATTTTACGTTATTTAAGGCAATCTGAGAGTTATTCTGGACGCCCATGTCTATTATTGTTTGCTTTAAACACTTTGAAGGGTAATGGAAGATAATTTTCTCAATATCAGGGATACTGAACCAGCTATTTCAAGGTTGTTAGACCAGTTAATTATCATTTCAGCCATTTTAGAGACATTTTAAGCACTATAGGGGTATTTTAGACTTTGTCACCAACATTTTGCATGGTTTTTCAGAATCCTTTGAAACACTTTTATAGGCGTTAGACGCTTTTTTAATGGTATTTTTCGAGCGCTAATAAATTAAGACATTTTAGCTCCTTCACAGGTATTTTGAGGATTTTCAGGGCATCTTAGACTCGTGAGAAGCATTTTTTTCGCCAGTTTGAAGATGTTTTAAGACACTCTAGTAGGCATTTTTAACGCTGATAGAGTTATTTTAATTGATTTAAGAACATTTTACAAAGTTTTCTTCAGTAATAGCTTTGTTTTATAGTAGTTGAAGAGCAGTCTAACCTATCCAGTCATTTATTGCATTTCTCGCATTATTATTTTTATTACATTTCACTAATAACCTAACTCGGCAACAATCATCATCATTATCAACTACTCTATCTTATAGTCCAACTAAGTTAACCTAACCTAACCTGACCTAATGAGGAAATAGGGATGTTAAGGCAAGCAATGAAATAAAAAAAGAATAATAGCAATGAGATAATTTTTATTCAACTTACAGAGATACATACACTAGCATTAACATTTAGAAAACAAGTATACACTGCTGAAAGACGATAGCGCCCTCCTCAGTTCTTCTTCTTATTATTCGCATTATCATTCTTCTCTCTTGGTTAGATGTGCCATTGGCACACGAAGTTCATAGTTCAACAATCTTCAATTTTTTCTACAGACAAGCTTTAAGTACCCATGTCTAGGCACTATTCTCGACACTGTAATGTCCATACGCATACGTTGATATTCCATCCCCTTCAATCACTCTCTTGTCATCGTGAGGTGATAAGGCTATTTTATTAGCTTCAACCGTAGAAATATTGTGATGTCGGGATAGGATTAAATTCATCGGAGTTCTAACAATTTTCAAAGTTTTAAGGCACTCTACATAGCTATTGAAGTTGATGTATTGCTTAATGGCGCTACGTTTTATACCTTTAACTTTTTTTATCACAGAACCATCAATATCGATAGCATACATTTTAGGCCTGAGACCTACAAAACGATGAATGATTTTTCCAGAGGCTTCATCTTTAAACTTTCCCAACACTTTTTTGTTGTGTGTAGAATGACATACATGGTTTGCAGGGTAATCAGATGTATCCAGATGTTCAAGCATACGTAATTTATCCTGATATATATCTTTAGTAGACACTCGATGGATGAAAGAATCCGTATCCATATACAAGAGTTTAAGATTTTCAGCTCCATAATATGGAAGTAACACGTCATATTGATAGGCATACATTAGAGTCTTGGAGATGTCTAGTACACTCATACCAATGTATATGGGCTTGTTGAACACTATTTTACGAGAAGCCATATGTACAGCCGCAAGATTAGGTCCATATATGGTTCGATCAATGAATATAGGTTTAGCTATGAGTTTTTCTAACGTTTTGCTGTTTGTCACAAGCCGTATATCCATACGATTACGAATATTTTCCATAGTTTTTCCAAACATAGCATTATTGAATAGTTTATAAAGGTCCTTCTCAAAATCATTTCTAGCTTGTTGTCGCAGTCGGTTATTAAACTCGACGTAAGGTTTTAGCCAACACGATTGATGGAACTGAAGTGCTCGATGAATCTTTGTTAATAGTAGACCATGACCAAGAGCTTGTTTCAAGGCCATGTAGTGTACCACATACTTCTTTCGGCATCCAAGATGAGCAATTAACTTCTCTGAAGACGTCTCACGTGGTTTCAGACTCTCAGGCAGGAAGGGCAAATCATTATGAAGATCGTGGAGCTCGACAGGATATTCGACATCAACTTCTAAGATGTATCCAAGGGGGTCATCTTCCTTCAATAAATCCAAGTCTAGATGATCAGGGGAAACCCACTTAAAACCTCCATAAGGAAGGGCCTTACACATTGCCCAACCATATTGGTTATTGGCGTCTTCGTATGTAATAAACTGAGAGGGTTTCCGAGAGTCATACTGTGCCATATAGATATTGTTCGCCTCAGCATAGCGATGAGAAACCTGGCATAAGCCTCCTCTTATACCAGATTCAACCATGAGCAGCTGATCGTAGTCCAGCAGCAATTGCAGCTCAATTCCAGTATACAGCAGCATAGCATCCCATGTAAGCCCTGGAGAAGTGAAATAATGTGCAGGATCTACTTTATGTGTTTTCAGAGTCTGGTCTCTAAATGTTTCAAAGACATCTGCGAGGAGCAGAACATCAGAGATTAAGTAAATATCGCTGTACTCGCCCAAATTTCTTACATTAAACTGATTCCATACATTTGCAGCATGCTCGTAGTCATCATCGGTAATTTCTTCTTCGTTTAATTTATTGTAGAATGCTTTCCTTGGAGGCAGATGAGTATCATTCAAAACGTCCCACGATGTGAGATAATCATAGGGAAACACTCCCTTACGTGTCATCAAGCCAATCTTCTCTTCACCGAAGTACTTCTCTGTTTCGGGATACGTAGTTAGGTTTTTCACTAACTTGTCCAAGCTTGTACTCAGGAAACGGAAGGTATCCACAAATCTGAGTTTAATATCTCCAACATATTTTGAGAATGAGATATAGCTTTCTTCAGAGTTTGGTATTACCTCCACTCTTTCGCTTGTGCAACCTAACTCCTTAACAATAAAATGAGAGTCATACCCACTCAGGTTATGCATGAAAACAGGAATATAATTAGGTGTTTTACAGGCCAGGTTACATTTATTGTGTAAAGATGCTCTGTACACCCCGGATACATGATCGTGATCGCGAACCTTCCAATTATCTTCTGTAAATTCACGCCCGCACAGGTAGCATATTGTAGAAGCATCGAACGATTCTTGTTCTTCAGCTGTAAGTTTCAGAGGCTTAGCAGATTTGTATAAGTCACTAATTTTCTTCGCAAGGGAAGTTAGATATTCTAGGAACTTCTCAGCAGCATCATGACCTCGATACACGTAGGGATGTGTAGGAAGATCGGTTTCTACTTTGTCAACGCTGGATGATGGTTTGACGTAAACAGCAAAGCTCATTGGAGAATGACTTTGATAGGGTGTTGTATAGGAGGTTTCAGGATTAGAGGCGCAGGTATGGTAAGGTGTGAGAATGCTCTCAAAATCAGCGTATATAACATAAGGAAGTTTCAACATTCTTTCCACGTTTTTGAATCTGACGATAGAGTTTTCTTTTGTAGGCATAACGCATCTAGCAATACCATGTTGTCTACATATTTCGCTGTGCTCCTCCAATTTTTTCATTCCACTCGCTCCATGTTGATCATCAAAATGACTGAAACATCTTTTACATACATATATTTGCCCATGATGTTTAGTTTTCTGGCCGCGAATAAGCTTCTCAAAATCCTTTATGTATACATAGTGATGTTTGCCAGCTGAATCACTCAACAGAAGAAGATCGCGATGATCAGATAATTCTTCCTCGACTACCTTTACAGGAAACACTTCATGTTTTTCATCCAGTCCAAACACATTTATGGACATATTGTTGAGCTTTTCAAATTTAGCGACTTCGCCCAAGCTCGTAGGAAACGAAACGCATGAGAAATTGTATTTTTCTTGGTGATCCTTGTACTTGCCGACGCGATGAGCATTCTTATCAACGAATTTTGCAAGAACCGCATATATAAAGCACTTCTCGTCACTATAATTCTGTGGGTTTATGCAGGCTTTTCTCGCTTCCACAGATGCAGGTAGAGGAATATAGCTGCTCCCTCGAAGGACATTGTACTTGTTAATTCGGAGTCGAACTCCATCAACTGCTAGCAAGGCCCAGTTGCTTCCTTTAAGTTGACATTCTTCCATTTCAGTACAAATCTTCTTAAATTCTGTTTCCAAGAGGGTGTCCATATCAGTTTCTAAAAACACAGGTTGGTTACGTGTTTTAAATGTTCTGTCACACGTCTCTCCATGAACATTCACAAATTGACAGTCGACCATGATGTTAATTTTCACACTTTTATGTATCGACAGTTCTTTCTTTATAGCTTGAATTATGCGATGTTTTGACTCCTCCAGATAAGTTTTCATATCCCTGAAGGTATCACAGCGAATATAATATGATTTAAGACGCCTTTCAAATGATGTTTCATATTCGGTCATATCACACCCATCCGTCATTGTCAAAAGTTGATGCTTGCTAGGCTCAGACTTGATTTTCTTGCGAGATATAGTTTTTTCACATCTTTCTTCATGTACGTCTCTTCTATGCTCAGTATCGCAAACATTGCCACAATGTTTACACCTGTAGACTCGACCGCATACCAACTCATGTCTCTTTTTATCATAGTTGCGTAGAAAACGCTTATCACATTTGCTGCAGCTATAATCTGGTATAGCACTCAGAGACGATTCCACCACTCGTCCACTCCACATCTTTATAATATGTAGTGGTAACACTTGTAAATTATATAAATCAATAAATGCTTATAGCGCACAACGCTAGTTCACCTTGATAACTTGTCAAAGCTATTGAACGGTAATCTCACTAGGAGAAGCTGATGTGCTCTACTCTAAGGTTAATTACTGAATAACTATGTAAGCTCAAGCAAACCCCACTTATTCCACTAGCACGTACCTTATAAATGACTACGCGATTCAAGATTAAGCTTGTATTTTTAAAATATATATCATTAAACTACGTGAGTCAAGATTAACTTGTTTCATTTTTATTTGCCAGTTCAACGTTAACATGCATTTCCCCCACATTTTTTAAAGTTTAAACAAGGTAAATGTTTATAATTTTAATACTTTCACGCAGACACTCACATACGCAGACACACACAGACACACACACAGACACACACCCATACACGCAGACACACAAACACACACAGATACACAGACACAGACACACACACATACACATACACACACATAAAACACACATACACATACACACACCCAACCCACACACACATACACACGCATACATACGCACACAGACATACATGCACATACACACCAGCAAACACGCACACATACACACGTCCGTAAACACACACATACATACACAAACACATACACACACTCTTCCACACACACATACACACAAACACATACACACACCCCAACCCACAGACACATACACACCCACACATGCAAACCTACACCTTCACACATGCACGCAAACACACACATACACACACACACCCACACACCCATACACGCAGACACACAAACACACACAGATACACAGACACAGACACACACACATACACATACACACACATAAAACACACATACACATACACACACCCAACCCACACACACATACACACGCATACACGCATACCCACACACACATACATGCACACATACGCACACAGACATACATGCACATACACACCAGCAAACACGCACACATACACACGTCCGTAAACACACACATACATACACAAACACATACACACACTCTTCCACACACACATACACACAAACACATACACACACCCCAACCCACAGACACATACACACCCACACATGCAAACCTACACCTTCACACATGCACGCAAACACACACACTCCCACACACATACACACAAAAACATACACACACCCCTACCCACACACACACATACATACGCCCGTAAACACACACATACATGCACAAACACATACACACACTCTCCCACACACACACACAAAAAACCATACACACACTCTCCCACACACACACACACACACACACTCCCACACACATACACACAAAAACATACACACACCCCTACCCCCCCCCCCCCCCACACACACACATACATACGCCCGTAAACACACACATACATGCACAAACACATACACACACTCTCCCACACACATACACACAAAAAACACACACACCCCAACCCACACACACATACACACATGCACACACGCACACATCCAAAAACACACACGCAAACACCCACATTCACATAAGCACAAATATGCATAGCACACACACATACACACATGCACACAAGCACACACACATACACGCACACTCACACATGCACAAACACATACACACACTCTCCCACGCACACACATACACACAAACACATCCGCAAACACACACACATTCACATACGCATAAAGATGCATAGCACACACACATACACACATGCACGCAAACACACAAGCGCATGTACATACACGCACGCTCACACGCACACTCATACACATACATGCACACATGCAAACACGCACACATGCAAACACACACACGCATAAAGATGCATAGCACACACATACACAGACACACACGCACGCACACACACGCGCAAACACACTCAGGCACACATACACTCATACACAAACATGCACGCACACACATACACGCACACACGCACACATGGACCTTTTTTCTAAAAATACTTTTTAGGGATTCAGGGGGTCTCAAAACATATATTTTGGGTGAAATATCGACATCGATTTTTTGGGTGGAATACAATACTTTCCCTACTTACAATTCGTAATAGAGAAATCGTTTGTCTCATATAAACGTCTTTATTAGAAAGAACATGAAAAGTTTCGAGAACACAAAAATGCATTTTAAATTCTCACAAGTATATAAATTAATTCAATAATACTTTTTCCATACGTTTATCACAGTCAGTTTGAGCAATATTAACACGATAAGTTTTACCGCGTACAGGGTTCGTTCTGCAAACCTACGGACGAAGTAAAACACATCGTAATAACTCATACATAGAGAAAACGGGGTTCTTTCCACATTCCAAGAAGTTATTTGACGTAACAGTAAACTCATTTAAAGATGTGTTCCTTAACCCGCTCTTGCATTAAAATGGAGTAGTAGTAATATGTTCCTTTTGGCTCAAGAAGTGGCATAAGTGACATGTTCCTTTTGGCTCAAGAAGTGGCATAAGTGACATGTTCCCTTTGGCTCAATTAGCATAACAATACACCCCCCCCCCTCCCCCCCTCCCCCTCTGACTGTTGACAGATTCTCAAGACCAGCGCAGGTGGTCTTCGCCCTCTCCCGCCAAATTCTAAAGGTCAGTGGGGGGTGGTCTTCGCACCCTTCCAAGTGAGGATGAAAAAGATGGTTATCTGAATGGATCCTTTGAGAAACTGACATATTTATGGAGGGTTTGAAACAAAAAATTATGTGACATTTGGAAATGTTACCCCCCTGTCAGTTTTGAAAAGAACAAGTTACAACTTGCAAGGAGGGGGCGAGTATAGACGTGTCTGCACGTGTTTTCTTAAAAGAACGTAAGGGAAGAAACCCTTTTCATACGATACAATTACTAGAACCCTCTGATATACTAATGAGATTCAAATTGGTGGTGCAGGAACACATTACTACTACTCCATTTTAATGCAAGAGCGGGTTAAGGAACACATCTTTAAATGAGTTTACTGTTACGTCAAATAACTTCTTGGAATGTGGAAAGAACCCCGTTTTCTCTATGTATGAGTTATTACGATGTGTTTTACTTCGTCCGTAGGTTTGCAGAACGAACCCTGTACGCGGTAAAACTTATCGTGTTAATATTGCTCAAACTGACTGTGATAAACGTATGGAAAAAGTATTATTGAATTAATTTATATACTTGTGAGAATTTAAAATGCATTTTTGTGTTCTCGAAACTTTTCATGTTCTTTCTAATAAAGACGTTTATATGAGACAAACGATTTCTCTATTACGAATTGTAAGTAGGGAAAGTATTGTATTCCACCCAAAAAATCGATGTCGATATTTCACCCAAAATATATGTTTTGAGACCCCCTGAATCCCTAAAAAGTATTTTTAGAAAAAAGGTCCATGTGTGCGTGTGTGCGTGTATGTGTGTGCGTGCATGTTTGTGTATGAGTGTATGTGTGCCTGAGTGTGTTTGCGCGTGTGTGTGCGTGCGTGTGTGTCTGTGTATGTGTGTGCTATGCATCTTTATGCGTGTGTGTGTTTGCATGTGTGCGTGTTTGCATGTGTGCATGTATGTGTATGAGTGTGCGTGTGAGCGTGCGTGTATGTACATGCGCTTGTGTGTTTGCGTGCATGTGTGTATGTGTGTGTGCTATGCATCTTTATGCGTATGTGAATGTGTGTGTGTTTGCGGATGTGTTTGTGTGTATGTGTGTGCGTGGGAGAGTGTGTGTATGTGTTTGTGCATGTGTGAGTGTGCGTGTATGTGTGTGTGCTTGTGTGCATGTGTGTATGTGTGTGTGCTATGCATATTTGTGCTTATGTGAATGTGGGTGTTTGCGTGTGTGTTTTTGGATGTGTGCGTGTGTGCATGTGTGTATGTGTGTGTGGGTTGGGGTGTGTGTGTTTTTTGTGTGTATGTGTGTGGGAGAGTGTGTGTATGTGTTTGTGCATGTATGTGTGTGTTTACGGGCGTATGTATGTGTGTGTGTGGGGGGGGGGGGGGTAGGGGTGTGTGTATGTTTTTGTGTGTATGTGTGTGGGAGTGTGTGTGTGTGTGTGTGTGTGGGAGAGTGTGTGTATGGTTTTTTGTGTGTGTGTGTGGGAGAGTGTGTGTATGTGTTTGTGCATGTATGTGTGTGTTTACGGGCGTATGTATGTGTGTGTGTGGGTAGGGGTGTGTGTATGTTTTTGTGTGTATGTGTGTGGGAGTGTGTGTGTTTGCGTGCATGTGTGAAGGTGTAGGTTTGCATGTGTGGGTGTGTATGTGTCTGTGGGTTGGGGTGTGTGTATGTGTTTGTGTGTATGTGTGTGTGGAAGAGTGTGTGTATGTGTTTGTGTATGTATGTGTGTGTTTACGGACGTGTGTATGTGTGCGTGTTTGCTGGTGTGTATGTGCATGTATGTCTGTGTGCGTATGTGTGCATGTATGTGTGTGTGGGTATGCGTGTATGCGTGTGTATGTGTGTGTGGGTTGGGTGTGTGTATGTGTATGTGTGTTTTATGTGTGTGTATGTGTATGTGTGTGTGTCTGTGTCTGTGTATCTGTGTGTGTTTGTGTGTCTGCGTGTATGGGTGTGTGGGTGTGTGTGTGTATGTGTGTGTTTGCGTGCATGTGTGAAGGTGTAGGTTTGCATGTGTGGGTGTGTATGTGTCTGTGGGTTGGGGTGTGTGTATGTGTTTGTGTGTATGTGTGTGTGGAAGAGTGTGTGTATGTGTTTGTGTATGTATGTGTGTGTTTACGGACGTGTGTATGTGTGCGTGTTTGCTGGTGTGTATGTGCATGTATGTCTGTGTGCGTATGTATGCGTGTGTATGTGTGTGTGGGTTGGGTGTGTGTATGTGTATGTGTGTTTTATGTGTGTGTATGTGTATGTGTGTGTGTCTGTGTCTGTGTATCTGTGTGTGTTTGTGTGTCTGCGTGTATGGGTGTGTGTCTGTGTGTGTGTCTGTGTGTGTCTGCGTATGTGAGTGTCTGCGTGAAAGTATTAAAATTATAAACATTTACCTTGTTTAAACTTTAAAAAATGTGGGGGAAATGCATGTTAACGTTGAACTGGCAAATAAAAATGAAACAAGTTAATCTTGACTCACGTAGTTTAATGATATATATTTTAAAAATACAAGCTTAATCTTGAATCGCGTAGTCATTTATAAGGTACGTGCTAGTGGAATAAGTGGGGTTTGCTTGAGCTTACATAGTTATTCAGTAATTAACCTTAGAGTAGAGCACATCAGCTTCTCCTAGTGAGATTACCGTTCAATAGCTTTGACAAGTTATCAAGGTGAACTAGCGTTGTGCGCTATAAGCATTTATTGATTTATATAATTTACAAGTGTTACCACTACATATTATAAAGATGTGGAGTGGACGAGTGGTGGAATCGTCTCTGAGTGCTATACCAGATTATAGCTGCAGCAAATGTGATAAGCGTTTTCTACGCAACTATGATAAAAAGAGACATGAGTTGGTATGCGGTCGAGTCTACAGGTGTAAACATTGTGGCAATGTTTGCGATACTGAGCATAGAAGAGACGTACATGAAGAAAGATGTGAAAAAACTATATCTCGCAAGAAAATCAAGTCTGAGCCTAGCAAGCATCAACTTTTGACAATGACGGATGGGTGTGATATGACCGAATATGAAACATCATTTGAAAGGCGTCTTAAATCATATTATATTCGCTGTGATACCTTCAGGGATATGAAAACTTATCTGGAGGAGTCAAAACATCGCATAATTCAAGCTATAAAGAAAGAACTGTCGATACATAAAAGTGTGAAAATTAACATCATGGTCGACTGTCAATTTGTGAATGTTCATGGAGAGACGTGTGACAGAACATTTAAAACACGTAACCAACCTGTGTTTTTAGAAACTGATATGGACACCCTCTTGGAAACAGAATTTAAGAAGATTTGTACTGAAATGGAAGAATGTCAACTTAAAGGAAGCAACTGGGCCTTGCTAGCAGTTGATGGAGTTCGACTCCGAATTAACAAGTACAATGTCCTTCGAGGGAGCAGCTATATTCCTCTACCTGCATCTGTGGAAGCGAGAAAAGCCTGCATAAACCCACAGAATTATAGTGACGAGAAGTGCTTTATATATGCGGTTCTTGCAAAATTCGTTGATAAGAATGCTCATCGCGTCGGCAAGTACAAGGATCACCAAGAAAAATACAATTTCTCATGCGTTTCGTTTCCTACGAGCTTGGGCGAAGTCGCTAAATTTGAAAAGCTCAACAATATGTCCATAAATGTGTTTGGACTGGATGAAAAACATGAAGTGTTTCCTGTAAAGGTAGTCGAGGAAGAATTATCTGATCATCGCGATCTTCTTCTGTTGAGTGATTCAGCTGGCAAACATCACTATGTATACATAAAGGATTTTGAGAAGCTTATTCGCGGCCAGAAAACTAAACATCATGGGCAAATATATGTATGTAAAAGATGTTTCAGTCATTTTGATGATCAACATGGAGCGAGTGGAATGAAAAAATTGGAGGAGCACAGCGAAATATGTAGACAACATGGTATTGCTAGATGCGTTATGCCTACAAAAGAAAACTCTATCGTCAGATTCAAAAACGTGGAAAGAATGTTGAAACTTCCTTATGTTATATACGCTGATTTTGAGAGCATTCTCACACCTTACCATACCTGCGCCTCTAATCCTGAAACCTCCTATACAACACCCTATCAAAGTCATTCTCCAATGAGCTTTGCTGTTTACGTCAAACCATCATCCAGCGTTGACAAAGTAGAAACCGATCTTCCTACACATCCCTACGTGTATCGAGGTCATGATGCTGCTGAGAAGTTCCTAGAATATCTAACTTCCCTTGCGAAGAAAATTAGTGACTTATACAAATCTGCTAAGCCTCTGAAACTTACAGCTGAAGAACAAGAATCGTTCGATGCTTCTACAATATGCTACCTGTGCGGGCGTGAATTTACAGAAGATAATTGGAAGGTTCGCGATCACGATCATGTATCCGGGGTGTACAGAGCATCTTTACACAATAAATGTAACCTGGCCTGTAAAACACCTAATTATATTCCTGTTTTCATGCATAACCTGAGTGGGTATGACTCTCATTTTATTGTTAAGGAGTTAGGTTGCACAAGCGAAAGAGTGGAGGTAATACCAAACTCTGAAGAAAGCTATATCTCATTCTCAAAATATGTTGGAGATATTAAACTCAGATTTGTGGATACCTTCCGTTTCCTGAGTACAAGCTTGGACAAGTTAGTGAAAAACCTAACTACGTATCCCGAAACAGAGAAGTACTTCGGTGAAGAGAAGATTGGCTTGATGACACGTAAGGGAGTGTTTCCCTATGATTATCTCACATCGTGGGACGTTTTGAATGATACTCATCTGCCTCCAAGGAAAGCATTCTACAATAAATTAAACGAAGAAGAAATTACCGATGATGACTACGAGCATGCTGCAAATGTATGGAATCAGTTTAATGTAAGAAATTTGGGCGAGTACAGCGATATTTACTTAATCTCTGATGTTCTGCTCCTCGCAGATGTCTTTGAAACATTTAGAGACCAGACTCTGAAAACACATAAAGTAGATCCTGCACATTATTTCACTTCTCCAGGGCTTACATGGGATGCTATGCTGCTGTATACTGGAATTGAGCTGCAATTGCTGCTGGACTACGATCAGCTGCTCATGGTTGAATCTGGTATAAGAGGAGGCTTATGCCAGGTTTCTCATCGCTATGCTGAGGCGAACAATATCTATATGGCACAGTATGACTCTCGGAAACCCTCTCAGTTTATTACATACGAAGACGCCAATAACCAATATGGTTGGGCAATGTGTAAGGCCCTTCCTTATGGAGGTTTTAAGTGGGTTTCCCCTGATCATCTAGACTTGGATTTATTGAAGGAAGATGACCCCCTTGGATACATCTTAGAAGTTGATGTCGAATATCCTGTCGAGCTCCACGATCTTCATAATGATTTGCCCTTCCTGCCTGAGAGTCTGAAACCACGTGAGACGTCTTCAGAGAAGTTAATTGCTCATCTTGGATGCCGAAAGAAGTATGTGGTACACTACATGGCCTTGAAACAAGCTCTTGGTCATGGTCTACTATTAACAAAGATTCATCGAGCACTTCAGTTCCATCAATCGTGTTGGCTAAAACCTTACGTCGAGTTTAATAACCGACTGCGACAACAAGCTAGAAATGATTTTGAGAAGGACCTTTATAAACTATTCAATAATGCTATGTTTGGAAAAACTATGGAAAATATTCGTAATCGTATGGATATACGGCTTGTGACAAACAGCAAAACGTTAGAAAAACTCATAGCTAAACCTATATTCATTGATCGAACCATATATGGACCTAATCTTGCGGCTGTACATATGGCTTCTCGTAAAATAGTGTTCAACAAGCCCATATACATTGGTATGAGTGTACTAGACATCTCCAAGACTCTAATGTATGCCTATCAATATGACGTGTTACTTCCATATTATGGAGCTGAAAATCTTAAACTCTTGTATATGGATACGGATTCTTTCATCCATCGAGTGTCTACTAAAGATATATATCAGGATAAATTACGTATGCTTGAACATCTGGATACATCTGATTACCCTGCAAACCATGTATGTCATTCTACACACAACAAAAAAGTGTTGGGAAAGTTTAAAGATGAAGCCTCTGGAAAAATCATTCATCGTTTTGTAGGTCTCAGGCCTAAAATGTATGCTATCGATATTGATGGTTCTGTGATAAAAAAAGTTAAAGGTATAAAACGTAGCGCCATTAAGCAATACATCAACTTCAATAGCTATGTAGAGTGCCTTAAAACTTTGAAAATTGTTAGAACTCCGATGAATTTAATCCTATCCCGACATCACAATATTTCTACGGTTGAAGCTAATAAAATAGCCTTATCACCTCACGATGACAAGAGAGTGATTGAAGGGGATGGAATATCAACGTATGCGTATGGACATTACAGTGTCGAGAATAGTGCCTAGACATGGGTACTTAAAGCTTGTCTGTAGAAAAAATTGAAGATTGTTGAACTATGAACTTCGTGTGCCAATGGCACATCTAACCAAGAGAGAAGAATGATAATGCGAATAATAAGAAGAAGAACTGAGGAGGGCGCTATCGTCTTTCAGCAGTGTATACTTGTTTTCTAAATGTTAATGCTAGTGTATGTATCTCTGTAAGTTGAATAAAAATTATCTCATTGCTATTATTCTTTTTTTATTTCATTGCTTGCCTTAACATCCCTATTTCCTCATTAGGTCAGGTTAGGTTAGGTTAACTTAGTTGGACTATAAGATAGAGTAGTTGATAATGATGATGATTGTTGCCGAGTTAGGTTATTAGTGAAATGTAATAAAAATAATAATGCGAGAAATGCAATAAATGACTGGATAGGTTAGACTGCTCTTCAACTACTATAAAACAAAGCTATTACTGAAGAAAACTTTGTAAAATGTTCTTAAATCAATTAAAATAACTCTATCAGCGTTAAAAATGCCTACTAGAGTGTCTTAAAACATCTTCAAACTGGCGAAAAAAATGCTTCTCACGAGTCTAAGATGCCCTGAAAATCCTCAAAATACCTGTGAAGGAGCTAAAATGTCTTAATTTATTAGCGCTCGAAAAATACCATTAAAAAAGCGTCTAACGCCTATAAAAGTGTTTCAAAGGATTCTGAAAAACCATGCAAAATGTTGGTGACAAAGTCTAAAATACCCCTATAGTGCTTAAAATGTCTCTAAAATGGCTGAAATGATAATTAACTGGTCTAACAACCTTGAAATAGCTGGTTCAGTATCCCTGATATTGAGAAAATTATCTTCCATTACCCTTCAAAGTGTTTAAAGCAAACAATAATAGACATGGGCGTCCAGAATAACTCTCAGATTGCCTTAAATAACGTAAAATTCGTCTAAAATACTCTGAAAAATGTTTAAACTGTACGTAAAAGTCTTCAGAATATCTGGAAACAGGCTGAAATATCTACCAGCGAGTCCAAACGGACCTCAAAACACCCTGCAAATATATAATATGGCGTCTAAATCACTCAAAATTGCCTGGCCGTTGTGTAAAATAATTTGTAAAAGCGTCCTGCACAGCCTAAAGCAACTAAAATATCTGTTAACGGTCTATAAACAACGTCAAAATACCATGAAACCTCTGAAAAATCGATCAAATAACCTGTATTATCTTCAAAATAGTCTGAAAAGTTCTTAAATATGTTGTAAAAGCAGCCTGAATATACTAAAAGTGCTTAAAAAAGATCTATCAGAGGACTCAAAATAGTATCAAAATGTTTATGAAATTCCTAGAGGGAGATCAGCACAGCGTATGGCAGGATAGAATAGAGAAGCAAAGGAGGGAATAGGATAGATGATAAGAGGACAGAATGAATGTCTAGAAACGTATCATGTTAGTAGAATAGAATAAATAATAATAAGAGGATCTACCTTAGGTTAGGCTAGGCCAGGTTAGATTAGGTTAGGTTAGACGAGTAGAAGTATGGGGCTTAGGTAAGGTTAAAATATCTTAATAAATAGGAAGGTTTAAGCTCCTCTTAGGTTAAGTAATGCTAGGTTAGGTTACCCGAGTAGTAGTATGAGGCTTAGGTTAGGTTAGGTTAGGTTAGGTTAGTTTAGGTTAGGTTAGGTTAGGTTAGGTTAGACGAGTAGAAGTATGGGGCTTAGGTAAGGTTAAAATATATTAATAAATAGGAAGGTTTAAGCTCCTCTTAGGTTAAGTAATGCTAGGTTAGGTTACCCGAGTAGTAGTATGAGGCTTAGGTTATGTTAAATTATGAAAGACTGAGTAAGAAGAGTAGGAGCTGGGCTAAGTTAGGTTAGCGCAGCGATGAGGGGGGGCGAGGTGTCATTATGTTGTGGGTAATATATTGGATCAAATTAGAAAGCTCTTGCGTTAGGATGTATACATTAGATATAGCGAACAAAATACTCATCTATTACAAACGTACATAAACACGTGTGTGTCCCTGCTATTTGTCTTAGATATTGATCCCATTATCACTAGAACACCTACAATACCTGCTTCTAGTACCATCTCACCTAGTAATCCTTAGATTACGCATGGCGGCCATCTTGCGCATTTGGGTCTGTTCCAGCCTTCCCTCAACCTACCTACTTACATTATAGCTTAAAGAATATATCTGCGAAATTTTAATCCACTAGGGAGGCTACAACACATAATTTTGACGGCTTTTTAAAGCGATGCGCCTCTGCATCTGCCTTTAATCGCAAATTAAAATTTTTTTCTCGGAAACGATTTTCTTGTTATTTTCTCATATTTAAAATCAATCTTCTCACACAAAATCTAGCTACAGATCTAAATGTAGTTTTGGAATTTTGATATTGCGTATACATTTTTAAATAATATAATTAAAACAATAATGCGCTGTTTTATGGCAGTTTTACACTTTACTGTGCTAAAATGTTTCTTAAGAAAAACTATTCATTATAACAAAATTAAAAAAAGAAGCTTATGTTGTTACAAAGGTAATAAGAGATAGAATTTAAATAAAATAAACTCTGTTGCTCATCATCTGTTGGAGGAAGTATATTTTGATGATAGTCAATAAAGTTGATTTAAATTAATTAATATATCAAGAATATTCTTAGATACGAGTGAAATTTGGTACACATTTCTCTGGTTGCTAGTAATGCGTGTGTAAAAAATTAGTCTCTGACTTCGATAATTTAGAAAATCACATTTTTCACTTCAGCGTACCCTTAACACTGTTCTTATTTTTCCCCCTGTCTTAAAACACCCATAGTAATCATTTGTGTATTTTAGTTGCTCAATTCTTGGTTGAAGTACTTTCAATCATTTGATTATCCACATTTTCCACAATCACAACGAAATGCGACGTATCAACAACTCCATGGATCTCTTCCTGCGTTTCTTCTTCAATAACCCAAATAAAATGCTTCTGTTTCTATCAAAGGAGTTCAAAGTAGTATTTGTTATTCTTAATAGATTTAATGGTAGTTAACAATTTACCCATAGGGAAGCGTCCATGAGGTTTTTCCATTTATTCATACCCCATAGGTTGCGAACTGCGGTTTGAGGCACTCCCGTACGGAATTTATTTACCAGTAATGATCCATTTTTATGTCTTCTCCCTTGAAGACTACAAAGTGCGCCATTTTCCGTTACACAAACAGAGATTTTTTTGTTTACATATCTACCTTTTATTTTCTAAAGCTAATATATTTTTAGCTAGCACACGAGAATCCTTCCAGGAAAAGAAAGCTGTGCAGAAAGGGTGGCCAACTTTAGTGGTCGGTAAGGTTCATGCTATATCCTATATTGCGTTCTCTATCAGTCCTTCCCACTCTTTCCGCTCGGTCGCATTTTTACCCAACGGTCGACAAAATTGTGCTTGAGGTCATCCGATCTCAGTTTTGTCCGCCTACCGAACCTTGGGTCACACGATTTAGTTGTGCTCAGTTTTAGTTTCCACATTCCTTATCCTTGACGAAGAAAAAGTATTGCATCTGACCCCAAAAAGTATACGATATTGCGAGTTTTATACAACTAATGCTTTGAGGTTATTTAAACCCAGAAACAAGAAAAATGTATACAAATAATGAAAACGAAACAGAAGCGTTGCTGGTAATTAACGCATATAATGGGCTGCCTGGAAACAAAAATAGTATTTTTACATTTCTGTTTTATTTACTTTACCGCTTCACGCCAGAATTGTCGCGAAATGTTAAAATAATTTCATATATAGTACAAAATACGGTATATGGAATATTAATTATTTTCTCTGCGGGAAGGCTATGATGGGGTAGGAAATAAAATATTCCAAATATTGTTTTTTCTGAACATTATTTCATAAAACAAGCCTCATCAAGCTTCCTGGAATGGAAGCGTAGAATTAGACTAAAAGTTCAATTACATAGTCAGAATATGGACAACGGTTATTGTGGTCCTTGTACGTTTGTTCTAACCACTGAACAATAATGGAAATATTCAAGCACGACATTAAATTCACCGAGTCAGT
This sequence comes from Tenodera sinensis, assembly GCA_030765045.1. Classification (NCBI taxonomy): domain Eukaryota; kingdom Metazoa; phylum Arthropoda; class Insecta; order Mantodea; family Mantidae; genus Tenodera; species Tenodera sinensis. The sequence continues at coordinate 27,554,549 of CM060962.1, read as the reverse complement.
GGCATTTTTTCACGGTAAACCACAATTCACAACAGATCGCATACCCTAATTGTAACTTACAACGTAGAGTAACAAATGACAATTACTTTTCGGTCGCTTTATTTTCTTCTAACTCAATGAAAAACAACACAGTTCTCATTTAGTGCTGTTAATACAGTGTACAGTCTTTCGTGATATTACAACTCACAACTGTTTTCTTCTCGTAACCTTGAATCACTTCTTTCTACGTTTCTTAACATTCTCTGTCTCTCAAATAGCGGAATTTGACAAACATCTAATACAATCACTCGACACTCATTAACTACTTCGCTATCTCCCTTTCGACGTGACCGGACACACGTAGCTGACACACACACACACACACACACATACACACACGTACGCACGCACGCACAAACTAAAAACTGACTGACTCCAAACCCTCATTGCTAGGATGACGTAACAGGTACGTTTCTCGAACTTCTCCAAACAAGTCAACCGCCGGACACTTCTCGAATAATCTCGAGAACCCCGTTTGGTTCTGCCACTCTGATTGTTATCACGTGTTTGCTCGCGTGAGTGGTGTGGGACAGTTTGACCTTGAGTGCCTTTCCTGCGCGCCGCTCCTGCTATGTGATGTGGTAATTTCGCAACCGTCACAATATGAATTTGAGAGCTCCTTGTGGTTTACAGAAAAATGCGACAAACATCTGCAAAACGGTAGTACATCAAGCAGGTCACCGAGCATGAAACAGTCAAACAATGGATATCTCGGAAATGGCTAACGCGCAAACAATTTGTTGAAATTAGTAACTTTGTTTATACTACGTTTTTATCTATCTCTTATGGTTTACTAACTATTTGAATTTCGTTCCAAATGAAGAGGAATCCACAAGCTATTCCTAGAAAGTTTAACTCAAACCTGCGTATTATTTTTGTACATATTTTTAAATAAAATCGTTAAGGCCATTTGTGAGAAAATCCAAAATTTTGAAAATATCACCACTTAAAATGTAGTTTGGGAAGGAGTGATTATAACAGAAATATTTCTGCCAGGTTTGGTATTTATACGTCTTTTATTTTTGAGGTTCACATACGTGCACATAGAGACCGTGCACGGTCCTCAAAACATGTATTTCCGCTGAAATATTCATGTAGAATGAACGTGGTAGAGAAAGTGAAACTAGCGCAACATAACTACTATTTCATATCATGATTCCGTTCTCTACATGAAGCGTTTCACTACGGCACAGTTCAGGCACTATCACATTGCATTCGACCCGCGGCGATATTTGTAACTTATAATGTTATTTATGAAATAAGTAATTTTATTTGGAATAGGATAAACTTGAAAGAGCAAGGTTTTTACTTCTGATCCTAACTACTGCGCATCGCCTTGAAGTCTCCGTGCACGTTTCCAGCTTATGGCTGTTCGCTGGCATTGCAGTGTCAGTGTTATTGAAAGGTCTGAAGAACATAATAATCATATATAACTAGCATAACTAATATATGATTAATGTTTTAATAGAAACGACATATCTACATATTATCTATTTCTTTAAATTACTTTGTTTATCCTAGAATTTAGATGCTATTTAATACGGTAAAAAATCCAATAATATGGCTCTCAAACCAATTCACCTAACGCCAGGTTGGACACGCTTGCACTAGGCTATAAACCGCATCGTGCCTGTGAAATTCACTATCACTGTAACTGGTAAAATAGAATCCACAGGAGAAACAGGAGATACATAGGAATATTTCAGCTGACATGGAATGAAATTTAAGCAAATAATTAATGTGAAGTGTTTGCTCATGAACAACAATAACGCGAGCATTAGTAATTAGCTATATTAGTTGGTAATAGAGCACACATGACTGATGTACACAAACAGTAATGCACTTGTTTGAGTCTAGGAAAATGTGGGAATGCATTAGTTGTCTAAGCAAATCATTAGTTACTATATCTAATTTCTGTCTATATAGTTATCTGCAGAATCAGTATAACATTTGCAATTCTAGTCTTAAATAATAGTTTAATAAATGTTTCATTTTTAGTCTTAGTTTCTTTGTACTTCATTGTATCCTTTTTCCATTGCATTCAAACCTGTTTAATTACTGTTTATTTAGTTGTGTCACTTATGATTATTCCCTTAATAAACACGGAAATTATACTATATAGCGTTTCACTCTTAGAAGACAGTATGCAGTTAAATGGGACATCTCTGTCTCTATCTAGCGCATACAAGTTGCCATTAGCTGCGTCCTTTTCTACCCTTGCGCTGTTGCCAGATTCCTAATAGCATGGTATAAATGTTCATTTGTTATAAATTTCAGGTTTGAACACATTATCCTATGCAGACTTTTTCTCTATCAGGTTATATCCTTTTCAGAGTCATTATGCATTTCTATAGGCCCAAATTTCTTCAGAAAACGTTTTTTTTTCAATAGAAGTCCGATATTTGCTGTTTCTACACTCATCACGCGCTAACTAACAAACTAACTGCTAGAATGCATCTATATTTTTTACTTAGGTAGAGTAGACCATAGTGCTACTACCTACCTACTTTGAATTCTCTATGTTTACCCAGTTAAGTGTTATAATTTTTTAAATTAAATGTTTTCGGAAAATTTTATATCTGTGCACTGCAAAAGTTACGCAGTGTGAAACTTTTTTGTTATTGAGTTTACATCAGGGAACCAGAGAGAGCAAATGTTGAGGAAGGTTGGAGAAAGTTTTTAAAATAAACCAAAAGGCAGTAACCTCTTTCTTTTATTCAGTAAGGCAAACAAAAGGTATTCATCTATTCAGCGCCAGGCCTGACACAGAAGATAGTATAAGGAGCAGCACTAACATTAGTTCGAAAGAAGCCGTGTGTGTAACTGTGAGCTGTTATTGCGTTATTTGTTTAATATTTTTGTAAATATTTGTAGTTATGGAGGGGGAAGCTAGAAAGAAACGATATGTTGGTAAATTAAGAAGTAAGGAACGCCAAATAATTATGAATGTGTTAGATTATTTTTTAAGCAAAATGCGTGTAAGGCAGTAAAAGAAACAGCTAAGGCTATTGAGTGTTCAGAAGCAGTAGTGTATAGGATTAAAAAGGAAGTAATGAAAGGTCTCTAAGAACGCCATCGAGAAAGAAAGCAAAAAGGGTGGGACTACACAAAACGCTAGGTTAACGCAATATGATTGAATAGTGCAAGGTGGAGTGCGGCGAATTGTTCATTCTTTACAGTTTGTAAATATTCCACCCACGCTGAATATAATTTTGACACTATTCAACAGTGATGAGACACAACCAAATTTCTCAAGGGCCACTCTTAGTCGGTTCTTACATGATTTGGGGTCCGAATATGAAAGAAGGGGTAAGAAGTGCATATTAATAGAAAGAGACCATACCATCAGATGGCGACATAAATATCTAAAATACGTAAAAAGGTTTAGGGACCAGGGGAAATCAATTGTTTATACAGACGAGTCATTTGTAAATTTAGGTCATACAGTAACAAAGGCATGGAGGGATACCAAAGTTAAAAGTGCCCATCTCGTCAAGCAGCTATTGAAGTACTAAGTACAGGACTCTGGTCACCTCGGGGTCGCGCGCGGAGAAAGATTCGCAACTAGTACATGTTGCAACACTGCGCTCCATTTAACGTGTACTGTCTTCTAAGGGTGAAACGCGCTTTAGTATACATTATTAGTATACAGTTTGCAACGTCTTGTCTTCAATAATAGCTTAACAGAGTTTATCCTTAGTTTCTTTGCATTCCTTTTTGTATTCTTGTGTTGTATAAATTGCATGTACCTGGTATAAACGGAGTTTGTCCTGTTGTCGCAGAAATTGGTAAATGAATGAATGAACGAATGAATCAATCAATGAATAAGCGGTGGCATTTACAGGACAAAATTTACCGCTTGGTCGCTGCGTTCACCACCTCCTACCAATAAAGGCGTCAGGAGTGGGATGCAGTATTAAAGGGTATGACAAGGCCAGCAGTTCGGTTCTACCTGGCCGGTTATGCGGTCATCGCAAACAGGGGCCTTTATTTCTTAAGGATGCTTGCTAGTATCAGAATAGCAGTTTCCATGCAGAAGCTCAATACAGTGTATATTAGTGTTTCTTGAAAACTGTGAAATCTACCACAGTGAAACCTTTGCCGGTTATAAAACAGCTTCTTCTGATTCAGAGATCATAACCCATAATAATTTGAGCTAACAACTTTTACTCTATTGAGATCCCAATAAACAAAGCAATTTCAATGTTTTGTAAATATTCTACTTTAGGTGCACTCTTCTGTTTAACAGTTAAAATGACACACTTCAAATGCTGTAGTTACTTTAAAAACATGTTATGCAACATAACTGTTAAACGATTAAGACATTTAACCAATAATAGCAATGTTAATTTTTAATTTGCTTATATATGAAGTCATTCTTGGGGAATTCCATGAAAGTGTAACATAAAAAGCTTTCACCGGCTCTTTAGAGCAGTGCATTCTGCATATACACAAGAAGATCTTAGTTTTATCAATTAAAGTTTTTGAGAGAGCGAAGGCTTTCACGGCGGGAGTCAGTATAACTAGGAGTTATTTCCGGGCTGTTATGCCGTGGTCTGCTGGAGTTGAAGAACCCAGACGTTTCGTCCACATCTGCGGCGGACATCTTCAGTGGCGCGGTCGGAGATTACGACCGCGCCACTGAAGATGTCCGCCGCAGATGTGGACGAAACGTCTGGGTTCTTCAACTCCAGCAGACCACGGCATAACAGCCCGGAAATAACTCCTAGTTATAATTAAAGTTTTTATTAATTTTTTGTTTTTTATTTTATTTTCTTGTAAAAGTGTGTCTAAAGTTTAAAAAAGCAAGTTACAGTAAGCGGCAAAGGAAGATAATGTTGTGCAGTGTAAAAGGGACGTGACAGCCTGGCCGCCATATTTAAATCCCCATTTAAATAAACTTACGCAAAGCACACAAAAGCCTTATATGGACATGTTCTGCGAGCCATGTAGTTTCATATTAAGTGAAACGGGAGTATACATTTTTAATTCAAAATCACTACCAAGTGTCCTTAATGAAGCAACTCCTCAATTGGCCCCGCAGGGGTCAGGGCTCAGTGAACCTGAGACCAGGTCCTTCAGCGGGAGAAAATCCAACATCGGTTCCGGGAATCGATCACGGGTCTCTCGATTAATAAGCAGCTTTAAGTAAACAATCATACATATAGATTACACAAGGGAAAAGAGGCATTTAGTGCAGTGCGGCCTACGTGAAATTATTGAAGCTACCACCCCTCGGAGGAACATCTGAAGAAAAGTAGTCGCAGGAGGTTAGTGCCGGCAGTTAGGCCACAGAGACGCGCGGAAGTCCATACGAGTTCCAGTCTCTAAGACATATGCCACTGCTGGAGCTGCCTAGAAAGGGCGATCGATCCAACGATCAAGAAGCCATGAGAGTGCCCCCAAGAGCACTCTTTCCTTTGAGCAAGCATCTGCGCTATCTGTCCGGCACCGCCTACGTCACGAAACCTAAAATCACGCCTTAAACATAAGAAATTAATGGAATGAAAAGGAAATGAGGGAAAGGAAATCACGACAGATGAGCAACCAACCAGCATTCACCTACCGAACAGGGAAAACTGTGAAAAAACAAAGGTCAGAGAGCGTAGGTTAACGGGAATCAAACTAGTAACTTTCCGAATACGAGTCCCATACCTTACCGTGGAGCCATTTCCCTTGGTTGGTCATATAAACACTAGTTATCTTATCCAGGATTTGGAAGGATAAAGGTGGTTTTTGAAATGCATGAGTAGTTTATTATTTTCGCTAACAACTAAAGCATAAATGCCCAGGGATTTGACGAGATTGGTAACACAATGCAGATTTGTACCTAATGGGTTTGACAATATCAGTCGCGAGAGGATTTTTAAGTGGCCTGTAATTTTCCCCGAGCCCTGTAGTGTAAGAGCACAAATGTTTCTCCTGGCTGGCTAGTTGGTGCCGTTTAATGAATAATTGTTTTAAAAAATCTGATGTGTTGCACTCACATGACTTTCTCTACTCTTGTACTAACCATTCTTACAAACTCTTATTCCTATATCTTCTTCGTGTTAAGATAAACATTTGTACAAACATTTGCTTATTTCCTTGTAGGTACAAGGGGAATATTAGGATACAGTAGGCTTTGTGCGATAGTCAAATCGTTTAAAGCTTTGAGATTCCGTTCTCTTTGCACACTAAACATATAAAAAAGTGAACAACGATGTTCCATTTCACGAAAGTTATATTTTCCGAAACTCGCACACATAACAAGGAATATCTCCTTAATGGTTCACGCTACAAGCAAATGTATCCGGACATGTATTTTAAAAAGATCTACAGTTTTTGAATAGTATGATTTGGTCTATCTCTAACGGTTTACCAGTTATGCAAAAGTCATCAATAGTTAATGCGACTACAGGGGCTATAGACAGAAAATTCAAAATATGCATTTCATTTGTCATTAGAATATCTAAAAAATATAACATTTTAATCAAAATCGTTAGAGCCATTTTCAAGAAAATCAAGATTTTCGAAAAGTTTTCCACCCAAAGGGTAGTTTAGGGTGGGGCTATTTTCTTCAAAATCTTCGTGTCGCATCCTTGAAGGACATTAAACTTAAATACCAACTTTGGTTATTAACCTACTTTTCGTTTTTTGAGTTATGTTGTCCACAGACTGACACACACACACACACACACACACACACACACACACACACACACACACACACACAGACACACACACACACACACACACACACACACACACTGACCTTATCTAAAAATGCTTTTTTGGATTCAGGGGGTCTCAAAACATATATTTCCGGTGAAATCTCGACAACGAATTTTTGGATGGAATACAATATTTCCCCTGCTTACCATAGAGAAAGTAATAAGGGTAAGGGCAATTGTGGGGAAAAAAAATCAAGGTACTATAGTATTATAAATAAGGATTGTGGTAGTTATTGGAAAGCACGAAGTAAACAGTGGTTATTGCACGGTTTCTGTATATAATTTGTACGCTATTCAGTCCAGCTAGTTTAAGCGGTGCATTTGTGATTTAAAATATGCGACAATGTCACTGTTGGAAGTTCTGTGGCAGTGAGTAAGTTTGGCCAAGTTCTGTCCATATAAAACATAATGAACATGTATGTAAGGCATTTAAACAAAAATGGATAGTACATATAGTGTTTCAGACTATGAATGATCTACAATTTTCGCGGGACCTAAAGCGTAATTGTTAATTTTTGGAAAGGTACATCCAAACTGAAAAATGCAATACCTCATCCATGATTCTAACCACGGATGTTCCGTTACCCATCGAGTGAGCTACCATGTCAACGTGCCACCACAGCATTAAATGCTCCAAACATCTATCATCATCATCATCATCATCATCATGTTTGTTATTTTTTAACAAAATACTTTCTAATGGTACTTAGAAAGATAAGCAATTGGCGACCGAATAGGCTGCTTTATATCTGGTCTGTGTTCTATCCAAAAGCAGTTGTTTATGATGGCGTCGCTGTGACGCGTAGCACTCTCTGTTTCTTTATGAGTAACCAGTTCTCTTCTGTGCAGACGTGACCAAGGGCTATATAGAGGGACGTGACGTTCGCAATGGAGGAAGGTATACAGTTTATGTACCTACAGGAGAAAAACATCCTAACTGAAGGTTTCAAATTCAGCTTCCAGTTGATGGTTGCGAGTAATGAAGTACTCTGAGTTTTCTGTAAGTTTTATATTAAATTCTGCAATACTAATTCTATTCTAGATAGAGTTTTGGAAAATAGCCGTGAAAAGGAGAAAGAAAATGTTTTAAAAGACAGGAGCAAACAAATAGTTTGAATAGAAAAGTGAAAGAAAGACAATTTATGCATTGTTGTAAAATTATCCTCAGGGTGTCTTGTAGTTTCGGATATGGATATAACTCAAAAAGGGCTGCATGCTACTAAAAGTAACTACCTACCAACTTTTCTCAAAACAATGGAGGTGTTACGCTGTACATAGTGTGACACCGGTCGCGGTGCACAACAAAGTACAGTCGGGTCGAGCTACTTCACAGCACATTCCAGTCGCGGCGCGTATCAAAGGTGCGTATGTTCAGGCTTTCCCACACCACTCACACGAGCAAACGCGTGATAATGAGCGTCATATTGGGATTTTCCCGGTCATTCGAGAAATGTCCGGTAGCCGGCTTATTTGTAGACGTTCGAGAAAGATATGGCTACGTCATGTGCGGTATAAAAGCTTGCGTAGCGCGTGAAGCGTAAGCCAGTATGTTAGCGTGTGCGAGACAGCTGTGTGTGTGGTACTTCGTCGTGAAAGACACGTCGCATAGAAGTGAAGAAGCTTTAATGAGTGTTGAGTTATTATACCGTCGCAGTTAGTGCATAAGAGAAAGAGAAAGTGAAGAAAGACAGTGAAAGGACTGAATCAAGTTTACGACAAGAAAACAGTTGTGAGTTGTAATATCACCATGGCTGTAGACTGCGTTAATGTCAGCGGAAGAGAA
>CM060962.1:27531014-27541014 GCA_030765045.1 Tenodera sinensis | reverse complement strand
CAGTTTTTAACTATTCAGGAATCGGACTACCACGAATTAGTTTATCCTTCGACACAGTATCAAATGATTTTATGCATTTGAAATAAGTATTTCATAATCTTATTTGTTGGTTAAGAGAATCGTCATATGTGAGGGTATATCTGTAATGTTCAGATTGTAAGCCTTCTATAACGTAGGTACGCTCTACATTTGGAATCATAACAAAGAAGCAAATAAATTAATAATAATAATAATAATAATAATAATAATAATAATAATAATAATAATAATAATAATAATAATAATAATAATAATAATAATAATAATAATAATAATAATAATAATAATAATAATAATAATAATAATAATAATAATAATAATAATAATAATAATAATAATAATAATAATAATAATAATAATAATAATAATAATAATAATAATAATAATAATAATAATAATAATAATAATGAAACAAAATATATACAACAGGCACAGACATGTAGGTAAGGAAGCATATACTAGTTTTTACGTTGTACGCGGCATATCTACAATAAAGCCGTTCAATGTTGGCTCGAAGAAAACCATGTAATATCCTGTCACAAATAAGGTAGATGCTGTTGATACCTCTGCAGTTGCTAGCAGTATGCTGCGCCGAACATTCCAGCCACTTCCTGAAGGGAGCTCTTCGGACTGGGTTTGAGGTTCACGAAATGGGGTACAACTGGGAGGTGATGCCCGACTGGGGCGTCCATGTCTTCTGGTATTTGCTTGGAGAGTTAGTAGCTGGTGTGCTAAGTCACTGGCATCTCCGCGAATGGGTTGATCTGCTTAAACGACTTATCCACTTCCGTCCTGGGTGATCTTGGGGGTGTTTTATAAGATATATACCATCCCTAAAGGAAAAGACTCACCGAGTTTGGTCTACCTGGGTTCGGGTGTGTCGAAACCCGTGAGCCTGTTGACTGCACGTAGAAATCTGGAGCCGAATTGATGCACCTTCAGCATCAGTTAGGGATACCACGCTGGTTGGAACCCCTTGCTCTGGCTCCTATGCACCCGTTTGATGCTCTCATCTCCTCCCTCTCTCCTGGGATCTGATATTCAATAATAGCCTGACTATAAGTTAAGTGTCGAGTACGCTCCGGTTATACTCTACCTCTACCAACATACCTATTCACCACAAAATACAAAACTATACAACTAACCAATTGACAAATACTAATTTTGCACCTGGTTTTAACAGACTGTGGTAAATAAGCAAGACATTCGGACATTAAGTACACAATAGGATTTTCAAAAGGCTTTCGTAAAGTTTTCAAGGGTACTAATTTTGATAATATTGGAATACTACCACTTGATATATTTTTGTTGTTGCTTGTAATGCTTGAAATAACTGGAAGCTTGTGGGATGAAGATTATATCTAGAATTGGAAAAGTGCTCCTTACTGCACCAGGTATTGGAAACCCATTTATCTTTGTCTCTGCCAGAGGTAACACCAGCGCGCGCCTGTGTTCAAATAATAAGTTGCAAATTATGCCGAACTAATCCCAAAGCCCATCGGAATGACAACTAATATTTCACTACATTACTACAGTCAACACGGCAACAACACGAAGCGAGATTTGTTGTCCTATCACAGAGGCCTTAAACCACAGACAATTTGTCAGTGCTTGGTAATAGATTTAACCAAATAAATAACAAAGGTTTATTGACAAAACACGGAACCCGTTTAAATGCAATCTGTAATTTCAGCCTTCGATACCTATTGCTTCTGTAAGTATCGACTGGATGAATGCTATATATCATCACACATAGCTGCCAGTCAAAGGTCAGGAACAGAATGTTGGTTTAGTGTTTGTGTTTACTTTACGATATTCTAGCCGATGAGATTTTATGGTCCACTGCTAACGTAATTTTTATCTATATGATTGTTAATTGTTACATATTGTTTATGCAAATTCCACATGTTACACAAAATGTTCGTAAATTGAGTTTTTGAACCTATCACAGCCATAGAAGATTCTGGTTTTCTAGTTTTTTGTTAACAAACACAGTAGCACAGGTCTGACAAAACAATGCATGAGGTTTTCTATGAATGTGACGATTTTCTGTGTTATATGTGATGCACTCTGACCGCCAACTTGGGTGCAATTGTGATGTCACAGCCGTGGGGTAAAGGTAAACGTACATAGTATGGAGGGGCTCCCAGAGCAGAGCACCACACGTATGCCACCCGGCCCTTTGTGGTTCTTACGTGACCCCTGGGAGAGAGGGAGGGACCCGAAAGGTGAGCAGATCAGGAAGACATCGGACGCAAGCATGTTACCAGTTCAAACGCATCTTCCACCGCCCGACTCCAGCCATAAGCCCCTAAGCCCCTAGTGTTCCACTCAGTGGGTTCTGACTGTGCACTCCTAACTGACACCAGGGAAGAAACCTTCACAGAGTGTATATCCAACGCCCAGCCGCAACCCACTGAACACCGCCGCCTGGTCCTACAATCTCAAAACAGATTACAATTAAGGAAACGGTAGACAGAGGAAATGAGCCACCTAAAAGTCTTCAATATATAAAGTCTTGATACCTGTAGTGAAATTAGCTACCCTTCAATCTACTCAACATTGGTAAGCTCATATAACTAAAGCAGGCCACCATATTACAAAAGCCTGAATATGTCACGTAACTACAGTGCACCATGACCTGTCTTTTTCGCCGCCCATTGTGATATTGTTATACAGCCGACATTTGTATCTGTTAATGTTAGCATTACTTGAGAACAAGATCTGCGTACCCTCTTTCTGAAGGTAAAGGCACCACAGCGAGTTGGGATAAAGCCCGTTCTCTGAGAGAGCCTCTTGTGTACGTCAGCCCAACTTGTATAAATATTGATACCATGATTATGGAGGGAAAAATTAATAATCTATAAGGGAAGAATACTGATATAGATAATTAACTTCAACAAATAACTTCTATGAGCTAAAATCGATGCATTGTGTAAGAAGCATCAGCTGCACTTTCTTCTAGGTATAACAAGTCATTAGCCTGGCAGTTTAAGAGTTGAGGAAAATCAATTAGTTATAAGTCAGTATAGCTAAGGTAATTAGGCGTTCCATGAACTGGTCTTACAAGAAATCCATTAGCCGAAGTTTCGGATAATTAGAGTTCAGTACATTCAGACATCACACAGTTGTCTGAAAATACACACCTATGCCGGTTTTGAAAACTACAAAGGGAGAAATTGTTAGAATGTTCTGAGTAAAATGTTATGTTTTCGATGTGAATAATAAGTTTGAGATTTAAGAACTGTAGGGTGTTCCAAAATTAGACCGACAAACTTTGGGAGCTCTTAGATGACATTTTAAACACTTTTTGTAAAGGAAAGTTTTTAGCTGTGATGCTTCGTCTAAGCGCTAGACGAGCTAATGTAATTTACCTAGAAGGCATGCCTAGAAGTAAGTGTAAAAGTACTTGCCGCTTAGAATTTTAGCTTCTCATGGCAACTTACGCGCCTCATCTTTGTTACGCACTTATTTTAAACGGTGAATGTACTAATATCTCAGAGATTAGCAGATATAGAGCAATTCCGCAGAAGTCTCATAACAAAGGGTAAACGTTTAATTCAGTATTTTATATAAGGGTATGCAATTCCTCATATTATGAGGTGCCTTGTTCAATAAATAAAGTACTCACACCTCGCAAAGAATCGAGCAATTTAATGCTAAAAATATCGGTGAATGCAAATGAAAAGAAAAGCGCATCAAAGTTTTTATATTCTAGGAACAAATTTTATAATGTAAGTGTTGGAATTTACATCAGATCCCTCATTCATTGGGTCTTCCTTGATTAACGGTAATAAGCACGTCAAAATATGAGCATTTCTAAACAGACCTTCCCGTGTACATATTGCATATCAATGTCAGTCTGTTACACTAAACACGGATAAAGTGTTATAGATGGTAAAATAAATTAAGCATTAAAATTTCCTTGTAGACCCTGAGGTTAGTATCACATTACCAACAAAAATGTACTCCGAGTATTTTCTTTTGAAGTCAGTGGATTTCCGGTAATAGTGCCGTGACAGACTGACATTCCGTAATCTTGCTACTTCGTGTAGCTCTCAGAGGATAGAAAGACTTTAATAGATGCACCAAGAAGCACCTTGAGATCATTGCTAAAACCTCATCAGAAAGACAACATGAATATAAACATCGTATAAGGCAACAGGGTCACTATACAGAATTTAAGAGCTAAGAAAATATTGCTAAGAGAAATGAAAGAGCTAAACCCAGCAGATTCATCAAAGACTGTGATACCGGAGACGACATCAACGTTGTTCAATACTGAGAAAGAAGTTCACTATGTTTAGTGTCTCGGGGCTTCCTTTCCCTGGCCATTGTTATGAATGAAGTGGAGGTATAAAGTCCTCATAATGACTCAGAAGAAATACCTTTAGTTTGGACTTATTCTGAGAATATCATCCTTAAGATTCCATTCCAAACCTGTAGTTAGAGAATAAGCCATATGATGGTGTAGAATACAGGGGCTTCAAAGTTGATCATTTTATTTGCGTTCAGGTTTCAAGAATAATCAATAAATGTCGTTACTCCAACTCAAATGACGAGAATCTACAATGACAGTAGCCTTTCAACGTCCCGTCACATGCGAGATTGTGATACGTTTTCTGCATGCAAAACTCGAAAGTTCCGGCAAATTCGCAAGCATGTTAACTGTCAATTATAACGACATTGTGAATGATCAAAATGTGACATAATTTGCTGGCAGCTTTTGGAAGCATGAGCTGTCTACCTGTGATTTATGATGACCTTAACTACAAAATCGAAGCACGAAATGTGTCAGATGTAAGCGTTTGCGATATAATGGTAACAGTCATGAGATATCCTTTAAAGACCAGGTGTTTGTGTCCTACGAAAAAGGAGTACAATAGAGCCTTACAAATGTTATGCATATTTTAGACACTTCTGGTCAGTGTGCAGTAAGGTGGAAATGCTGGCCGGAGTGCCTGTTCTGAAATACAAAAGTAATCCTTCTGAATTAATTTTCAGTTTCATAAGCACAATGTAAACCATTTTTGCAATACTTTTCGCAAATGTTCATAAATCGTAATAGGGGACATGAACCCTAGTAATAATTTTAACATAAATCATTCGATAAATAGTAAGATAAATTACTAGACAACCTCTTTCCAAAAGTCGTATAATTTCGATTGTGTGCTAGTAAAACCCTAGCATTACCAAGCCTTGTTTCATAACTTAGATTACCAGGGTGGGGGGGGGGGGGGGGTTACTTTGTGACCACCACTAGTAACATTTCTGAGCAATTTTTAAAACAATTTTTATTTAAATGGGGTATTATATAGTCCCATGTTTATAAAAGTAATATTTAACAGAGTTTAACTAATACTTTTTTTTTTACATGAGTTACATTAGATACTCTGCCACTGCCAACAGAAGTGACTGCCACTGGGAACAAAATACCTCAGTAATGCTTAAAACAAGTTTACTTAAAAGCTGGGTATTATATACTCTTATGTTTATAAGGCTAATATTTAACATTGTTTAACTATTCCTTTTTTAATTATTTTACATTAATCACATTATATCAACGGGGCAGTACATTATGGCCCCCTTGACATTTCATTACTTCTCAAAATGACCAAAAAATGAAAAAAAATTTAAACAAATACGCAATTCAATAGGAGAAACAGTGATTGACAATAACTATTTCAACTCACAACTGTTTATTTTCCCGCAACCTTGACCCACTCCTTTCTATCTTTCCTCACTTTATCTACTTCTCAAACAACTAATTTTGATGATACAATCACTCAACACTCACTAACTGCTTCTCCATCTTCTTTTCGATTCGACGGTTCTTTCACGGCACACGCAGCTGACAAACGAACACACACACACACACACACACACACACACGCACACATACAGACTAAAGGCTGACTGACCCTCCGATGACCCATGTTTGTAAGTACCTACTCCAATCGTTGCCTCACTTCCTTAATATAGTGAAGATGAGGTAGCCTGGACCTTTCTCGAGCTTCAACTTTTCCATAACTTCTACAAATTACGCAGGCTGCTCGACCCTACTCGAATAATCTGGAAAGCTCGTTTTGCTTCCCCACGCTAATTGTTTTCACGTGTTCAGAACAGCCACGCGAAGCAGCCTGAACGTCCTAGATGTACGTACCGCCGGTGGGGTGGGGCAGCTTGGCATCGACCGTCTTTTGTTGTGCGCGCGGCTGTCATAACAACAACAATAATGATGATGATAATGGTAATGATAATGATGATGATGATAATGATGATGATGATGATAATAATAATGATGATAATAATAATAATAATAATAATAATAATAATAATAATAATAATAATAATAATAATAATAATAATAATAATAATAATAATAATAATAATAATAATAATAATAATAATAATAATAATAATAATAATAATAATAATAATAATAATAATAATAATAATAATAATAATAATAATAATAATAATAATAATAATAATAATAATAATAATAATAATAATAATAATAATAATAATAATAATAATAATAATAATAATAATAATAATAATAATAATAATAATAATAATAATAATAATAATAATAATAATAATAATAATAATAATAATAATAATAATAATAATCAGTAATCCTTAAAACTGCAAAATTACGGTTCATTCATTGACTAAGCAGTTTTCCAATTGAATATGACACAGATGTACTGTTTGGGCATTTTCATTGGCCTACGTCTGAAACATTGGTCATAAAAGGCATGTTTCTGGAACATAGAGTTTACCAACATGTGCCTGTTGATCTTAATGGACATCGCCGCTGAGATACAAGCCAGAGGCTTACACAAAGCGTTCACCGATAATCTGGAGACTCGGCAAGGCATCCAGAGAGCTTAAAATTCACTTAGTGTGCGCCTACAGTAGCTAACACGGAAATAATGACGTGCAACATGCTATGCGGAGCCCGCTAATATTACGTTTCTCATTGACCGTCTGTTTAATTGTGTTTCAGCGCAGAACAAAAGCCGTCCACAAAATTATATCACTGCTTACTCTCTCCCACTCTTTATTCTTTCTGGTGCAGTGCCGCGCCTAGCGCACCGTGTAAGTTGTTTCCTACAACTTTAATGAGAACAGCCAGCTCGGAATAAGCACTGTCATTTTTATGGCTCTGCTGTGAACGTCCAGGAGACGGCAAAAAGAAATACTAGTTATGCTGCGGGAGAGAAAGACATTAACTCTCAACTTTCGCCCTTTCTAGTTAATTTGAGTCTCCTTTTATTAAACGTAAACGCGGTATCCATCATCAGCACAGATGGGGAAACTGTACCACGTGGGTGAAAATAACAAGTACCAACCTGTTTTAATTCAAGGAGTTTGAGAGCTGTAATATTTGGGGTAAGGAAACGCGGCTAATCTGGATCTTTTATTCTTATTTTTACCAATCAGGGTAAGATTTGCAACTGAATAGCTCCATTAACGTAATCACTACGTAATAAATATAATTTAACACACGTAAAATGAAAGACTTGTACTGGTATTTTCATCTTAAGAGCAGGTTTTAAGCCTGTAATGTTGATTTTACTAAATTTCGATTCCATTTTCTTTGAAACTGCTAATTCTAAAGGAAACTTTAGGAACTTTGCTCATAAACACATTGATTCTATCTCTATTTACTGACTTTTATGGCAACTAAAGCATTAGTTAATATATTTTCTGATCCTTTCTCTACAGAACATTTTTTGAACACCTGTCCAAAAGATAGGTATCCTCACCATTCCCTTACAGGTGCAATGTGCTGCACTCACGTGACTTTCTCTATTCTTGTACTAACCGTTCTTACAAACTCCTATTCCTTTATCTTCTTCGTGTTAGTTGAGTTCAGAAATTACCCTTTTCTTTTCTTTTAGGTACAAAGGGAATTTGGGAATACAGTAGGCTTTGAGTGATTGTCAAATCTTTTAAAGCTTTCAAATTCTTTGCACGGCGAACATATAAAAATGAATGACGATGTTCCATTTGACGAAAGTTTAAGTTTTCCGTAACTCAAACAAGTAACAAGGAATATCTCCGAAATGCTTCAGTCTACAAAAAAAATATTGTGACATAAATTGTGTGTTTTAGCAAGATCTACATTTTTATAAAGACAGATTGGGTCAATCTCTTACGGTTTTTCGGCTATGTAAAAGTCAGAGAGTAAACAGAACTACATGGGCTATAGCCAGAAAATCCAAAATATGCATTCCATTTGTCATAAAGTATCTTAGACATATGACATTTTAATCAAAATCGTTAGAGCTATTTTAAAAAAGATTATAATTTTCGAAGCTTTTTTCCGTGTAAAGAGTAGTTAAGGGTGGAGGAATTTTCCTCAATTTCTTCGTGTCGCATGCTTAAAAGATGTGAAATTTAAATACTAACTTTGGTTTTTAACCGACTTTTCCTTTTTGAGTTATGCTGTCCACAGACTGACACACAGGCATATACAGACAGCTGGACAGACAGGCACGGACCTTTTTCTAAAATTTCTTTTTATGAATTTAAAGGGCCTCAAAACAGGTATTTTCAGTGAAATCTCCACATCGAATTTTTGGGTGAAATAAATTACTTCCTGTACTTACCATACTTAGAAGAGAAAGTAAAAAAAGTAAAAAAAGTAAAAAAAAAAAAAAAAAAAAAAAAAAAAAAAAAAAAAAAAAAAAAAACACTACATCACTAAATAATGAATATACAACTGACAGGGGTACCATTATTCTACGTTTAAGAGTCTTGAGGGATAGGGACCAATGTGTTTGAAAAACCAACTTAGCGGAAATAACAAAATTGGGAAGCCGTTCCTTTAGTACTATCCAGAACTATATGCTGGCTCAAGGTCAACTTGCTCATGCTCTCCGGACTTCCTGTGGTTCCTCTACAACATCCTATATAATTTATTTCTCACTTTTGCCTTTGCTACCGTCATATTGTCAATACCTTGGAGAATGTTAGTCGTTAGATATCCAGGACTTATTCTCATTACTTGCGACATTTTCACACGACCTGAAATACCCTCATTAAATGATAACAGCGTTCATAACACCTTCTAGACGTTCCTTTTTGCCCCTTCCTGCGAAACCAGTCCGTTTTTTGGAACATTCACTATGCCTCGTCCTCACAAATATAAACTTTTTAACACTTTCGCTCACAAAGAAGCCCAGTATGTGACAAACATACGAAATTTGACCTTTCCAATCAGTGGAAAAAGCTACTTTGGGTATTTAAGCTGAGTTTAAATGTCATTTTTGTCTGCTTGAGATGCACTACATGCAAAACAATAATGGGTTCTGGTAAAGTGGACATTTAGCTTTACACAAATATATGCAAAAGGACTCAATTTTTATAAATTTGACCCTAACCGGCATACAAGATCCCCTTAAAGCTTCATATACAGTCATTTCATTCTAACTAGGGGAGTCAAGGCCATTCGCCCCATTCTTCTCAGCTCACTTGACCACTCCCTCTCCAATGCCTTTTACTCTCTCCTAACGCAATATTCCTCTCCTTAGTTGTTACAATTAGTAATTTTATAGAGCCTGAATTGATGTGTGTGCTACCTGTGCATAATGACGTCAAATTTGAGTGGTATTTTAAGTGAAGTGAAGTGAAGTATTTCATACATCGCAAACAACTAAATAGGGCCTCCCAAATATAAGCAAATAAACATATCTCATGAAAATCAGCGATTACTTAGCCTCCATGGAAATATCGTCTCAAGATTTTACTTCTAATGGGCGACCTCACTTCACTGCAGTATGGCGGATACTGATATGCTTCTCCTAAATCTTGTAATAATTTATGAAACTGGAAATGTCTCAGTCTTTGATATAATATAATAAACACGGTGCGAAATTTCATTCTGAACGTCACACTTTTCCTTCGTCCAGCCGTGGGTGGTGCGCCATCAGCTATAATAGACACA